>OMOT01089662.1:4325-16427 GCA_900312575.1 Acanthochaenus luetkenii | reverse complement strand
GCTACTGGGAGATGAACACAGTCTGCCTGTGTTGGTCACGGCATGACTTGAACCTGTTCAGCACTGGCCACATTCCCCTGGTTAATCACGCCTTCAGCCAGAAGGAGACGGGCGAGCGGGTAAATACAAAAGAGAAGAGTGGGACGCGTCTTTTGCATATTGGCACATATTTTCCACATCCAGCTTCCAGTCGTCGTCCGTTAGACGCAAGACCACCGCACAATGTACCGTCTTCATGGGGGGACATCTAATGAGATTCCCCTCTATCTTAAGGTCTGTCGTGGGCTTGTTGCTCAAGGGCTTCCCTGACAACCGCTGGTGTTTCCGTGGCCGGACACAGCGCGGTGACCCCGGGACAGAACAGAGGACTCTTGAGGAGCCCGGCGCTCATTTGCATAAGGCAGCAGCGACCCTCCAAAACATGAGCTGAATTATAACCGACCATCTGGAGACGCGCAGATTTCACTGGCTCTATTCATCGGGCACATTCATAGGTTGTTGCTGGGACCACTGTGGTTACCTGTGGACGAGCCCCTAAATGGAAGTCTTATGAGTCGGGACTTTGGCGCCATCTAACGGTGACATGTGTCCTTTTGCCAGAATTTAAACATGTAGGCTTTGACCCATTGACCACTACTTAAGTCTGTGGAAGACGCCCACAGTATCAATCACATGGCAGTGCTGGGGTCCATTTCTCCCAATCACAGTTCTACTAAAGAAGCTTCATCGCAATGTAGCGACTAGAAAACAAATGGTGCACCCCTCACCTCTGCAAGACTGTTGACGCCACACACCAAGCACAGATTGTTGCATGACTGATCAGCAGCCTGTCAGCCCGCCAGCTACTCAGCAGACATACTGCACCGGATGACACAGATCTAACCGTACCTCCCACCTATCGGATTAGAGGGGCCATGTATTCAGGTATGGCCCGCCACTGACTAGATTGTCCTGGGAATCCTAGTGATGTTTTTGATCTTACATCGGAATGACATCGACAGAGGAGTCCCACGCACAAGCCTCCGGATAAGTTGCCTTTGAGTCCTCCAACTGAAAGATCACTGTGTTGGTGAATGGCAAGGCACTAGGCATGTTGCCAAGAGCATGGGACACTCACACACACACACACACAGCGTCCTGGTGGCTAAGGTCAGCGCTTTCTCAAGGCAAAATAAGGGAGTGTGGAAAGGGAAACTGCAGAAGAATGTGCATTTCTGTGTACACTGTTGAGCTGATATATGCTGCCCAACATGGGCATCAACAAGTTTCCAAACTGGTTGAAACAATTGTGCACAATGACAATAGGGGCATTGTACCCATTTGTATGCATCACTCCCATTTGCAGACATTGAAGTCCACATGTAATTTTTGGGACAGTGAGTCATATATATGCCGCAACTAGGTCTGTATAAACCAAATGTTTGAGTGCTGTCATACGAGGTCTTTGTAACCTGGCCCTTTAAGAATTCACAAGTTATTCTGATGGTTTAAGGCAGTCAGATCTACAATTATAACATAAATAACCCTCAAACACAGAAACCGTAGAGCTGAGACAGGAGACAACTGAGACGATGTATAGGAAACAGATTTTGGCCGAGTATTTATCCCCAAATGAGCTCTACACTATAGCAGTGTTACCAGTCTCATGGCCATTCAGTCACAGTGGAGCAGCTCCATATTTTACATATTGACGACATCAAAATTCCAAGTTGTAGTTCTCTGGTAGTGGTTTCAGAATTGTTATTGGAAAAAGGGATCTAACAACCATGTCAATTCATATAGGAAAAACATAATTCTAATGAGAACAGTGTTACTTTCAGAAGCTACACATCTGGTGCTAAAGAGAGGGGACTGTGTGAGAGATTATGAGGGGGAAAAGAGAGAGGTGTAGGAAATAATACATATAGTCAATCAACTTAAAATGGCAAAGCATGATAGCTCAAGGCCAGCCAGTGAGTAGTGTAATTAAATTGAAACTTTGGAAATCAATCTACTTCACTTATTACACAAAAGCCAAATATGAAATGGTTTGTGGAGACATTACCTCAAAGCAGAAACTGACTGAAAGTCTGATTATGTTACTTTGCAAGCAGCAGGTCAATAATGATGTATGGAGGGTAGAAAAACAAAACTAGTTTAGGACTGATTCCAAAGTTCCATTCTTTCCACTTTACCAAAGAATTCAAGTGCCCACAAATGATCAGCATTTTACAAGCTTTATAAATTGTTAAATGAAAAATCAAAGACTTCAGTGACTGCTAAGTTGATAATGGTGACTATGGGGTACAGTTGTGGTCAAACGTTTACACACACACACACATGTAAAGAACATATATGGCACGTCAGTCTTGAGTTTACAATCATTTCTACAACTCTTATTTTTCTGTGATGGAATGATTGGAACACATACGTCTTTGTTACAAAAACATTCATGAACTTTGGTTCTTTTATGAATTTATTACGGGCTAATGGAAAGATAACATAATCTGCTGGGTCAAAATATACATACAGCAATGGTAATATTAGGTTAAATGTCCCTTAGCCATTTTCACCTCAATTAGGCTCTTTTGGTAGCCATCCACAAGCTTCTGATTGAATCTTTGACCGCTCCTCTTACATAACATTTAGCAGACGCTTTTATCCAAAGTGACTTAATGTACATACAATCATATATATGTATATATACTTACCTACAACATATACTATGTCATGAATACATCATATACTAACTACATCATACAACTCCTCTTGACAGAATTGGCCCAGCTCAACTAAATTAGTTGTCTTTCTGGCACAGACTTGTTTCTTCAGCACAGTCCACATGTTCTCGATGGGGTTTAAGTCAGGACTTTGGGAAGGCCATTCTAAAACCTTCATTCTAGCCTGATTTAGCCATTCCTGTACCACTTTTGATGTGTGTTTGGGGTCATTGTCCTGTTGGAACACCCACCCAACCTTGAGTTTAGGTTTTCCTGAAGACTTTGGAGGTAATCCTCCTCCTTCATTATTCTTTCTGTAAAGCACAAGTTCCACTGCAGCAAAACAGGCCCAGAGCATAATACCACCACCACCATGCTTGACGGTAGGTTTGGTGTACTTGGGGTTAAAGGCCTCACCCTGTCTCCTCAAAACATATTTCTGGTCATTGTGGCCAAATAGCTCAATTTGTGTTTCATCTGACCACAGAACTTTCCTCCAGAAGGCCTTTTCTTTGTCCATGTGATCAGCAGCAAACTTCAGTTGAGCCTTAAGGTGCCTCTTCTGGAGCGAGGGCTTCCTTCTTGCAAGGCAGACTGTGGACACTGACACCTGTGTTCCATCAGCTTCTAATTCATCACAGATCTGCTTTTTGGTGGTTCTTGGTTGACTCTTGACCATCCTGACCAATTCTCTCTCAGCAGCAGGTGATAGCTTGTGTTTTCTTCCTGATCGTGGCAGTGACACAACTACACCAGGCACTTTATACTCACAAACAATTGTTTTCACATTTGATCTTGGGACCTGTAGCTGCTTTGAAATGGCTCCAAGTGACTTTCCTGACTTGTTCAAGTCAATTATCCACTTTTCCAGATCCTTGCTGAGCTCCTTCGATTTTCCCATTGTAGCGTTTATGGCTGAGTCTGAGTCTATCAAACGAGCCCTGTTTAAATGGCTCAGAGAAGTCGCCAGCTGTAGTCAATCATAATCACTCACAAGAGGTTAAGAGACCACAAAGAACATTTGATCGCCACAATTTTCTACATCACCACAATTGACAATTCAAGTTGCTGTAAGTATGTTTTTGACCCAGCAGATTCTGTCATATTTCCAGAAGACCTCAAATAAATGTATATAAGAACGAAAATGCATGAATGTTTTTTCTGACAAAAATGTATGTGTTCCAATCAACCCATCACAGAAAAATAAGACTTCAAAGACAGAGTAGTATTCCACTTTTACTACTAGTAAAATGGTCCATGTTTCTTCTGGTGCCCCCTGCAGGATGGTAACGGCTACATCAGTGCAGCAGAGCTACGGCATGTCATGACCAACCTTGGGGAGAAGCTCACTGATGAGGAGGTGGACGAAATGATCCGTGAGGCTGACATTGATGGAGATGGGCAGGTCAACTACGAGGGTGAGGTTTTCCTCTTTTTATCTGCTTTCTTCCATTTGCTGGAGACATTTCACCTCCTTTTCTCTTTGTCCTTTGGCCTCCTTCTCCTTTCTCCTTCCTCTTGAATAATGAATACACGACCTGATACACTAAACAGCCCCATAGGCATTCCCTTTTTAGTTTGCAGATGTGAAAATTATGAATGGTTAGACACTAAGTAACTAACTTTTTCTCTTATCCACTTGACCCATTTTGTATTGCTGCCTTGCTTAGTTTTGCTTTCAGAAGAAAGCAGGAAAATGGGTATTATGCTGCATTGCCTTTACGGTAGCCTTTCACATGTAATATGAATGTATTGTACTAAAAACATTGACAGCTACCAAATTCTTTATCGCTGTTATACCTGCCTTATTTTCCTAAGTTGTCTTTTCTGTTCTTTTTTTACAGAGTTTGTCCAGATGATGACTGCCAAGTGAGGAGTGCTCTCACATTTCTCCTTTAACGTTGCTTGTCCTCCTAAGATCACTGTCTTTAAGAACGGGGGAAAAAAACAGAATAATTATCAAACTAAAAACAAAACTCGCCCCCCAAAATCGCTATCTATTGAAATCTGCAATTTATGCTTCGATACATCCAAGTACTTCTAAGGTATCTGTTTAGCCTACACCAACAGAATAATCCCTAGAGGTTAATGGACCAAGCTTTAAGAGGGCCGATGCCCTGTACTCCAGACCAAGAGTCACCCAGCTCCTGACTAAATTAGAGGAAAGGGCAACACTGAAGAGGCAAAGGGATAGGAACCCATGCCACAGATCGTTCAGAGAAGCTGACTATTTAAGTCTTTCCAATAACCCTCAATTGCCTATTGCACCAATGGCAGTTCTGATTCTCTTAGTACCGAATTGGGTTCTCGTACTCCTCTTGCATGCACCCTTTCTGTGACGGTCTCTTGTCACAATGAGGTGGTTCTGATCCCTATCAGCGGTCGTGGTCAGATTGTGTACACACTGGAGGTATATACATTAATATATAGCTATATATCTGTAAAAAATTGTCATTATTGGTTATTGCAAGACATTTTTTTTTACAGTGTATGATGTTGCATTGGTGCTAGGTTGGAGATGAGTATTCTTCCAGCCTTGGAACAGTTTGGACAGGAACAGAAGATGGTTGGGTTTTCTTTTTATCTTGTCATTTTCTTTTTGTGATGGGATGTTGTCTTTTGTTTTGAATCGTGGGCTTTAGTTTCCCTGCAGCACTGTTTGGAGGTGGCGTAGTCTGTTGTATAGCTTCTGGAAACGCGTGAGAGGACTGCAATTAAGACATTTCATCTGCAAACCGATATCCCCATGATACAATATTGATGTAATGCTTTTTAAACATGTTATCAAATATTAATGTATTAATTACAAACTTTGGTCACAAAATATATCTATATATATTAGTGTATCGTAAAGTTTGCATTGACTATTGGTGTAGTATATAACCTGTGACGTTTTCTCTTTGGTTTTGAAATGTGCCATAATACGCCTCAACCTTGCAAAACGACGTGTAGTTCATTAGAAATATACTTAATATACATACAGTACAAACATATATTTGCACTTTGGTGTAAACAATATCGATATTTTAAAAGGTTTTGTTCTAAAAGGAAAAAATAAACCAAATGTAGCTGTTGCTGCTGCTAGAACAACTCTTATGTCTCACTCATATCCTGTCCGTGTTGGTGTCTGATCCTCACTTTGTGGTTCAGTGATTCAAACTTCAATCTGCTTGCTGTTCTACTGAACAGAATACATATATATATATATATATTCACAAATACTTCTTTTGGTGGAGGGTGAAATATTTCAAATGGGTCATTAAAATTGGAATTTCAGATGAGGATGAATTAGAGATGTAGCAAGGGGTTATGCTTTAGCAGTGGGGTTTGTTTGGGTATTAGGTTTTCGAACAATGAATAGTGAAGTTAGCTGAGGTACCTAGTAGTTCCTCAATGCTCTAAACTTAGCTACTGCTTTGTTTTTGAGTCACTTAAATTGGTTACCCTTGGTTCAACTGTTGGGAAGGAAATGGTAATGGACTGTTAACTTCTGAAGTTATCTAAAAATGTAAAGATGTGATATTCTTTTCCATTAATCAATAAATTGACTGAGCTTCACTTTGTTTGCATCTCCTTGTCATGTTTTGTATCATCTAACGTGCATCTCTACAATGTACTTTTAGTTCAGTATATTTGTATTCATTGCCTTGTAATTGTGGTTTCAAGCTAACAAACTCATATTTGTACCAGAGAAAATTATATTTGTCACACGAGTGCCACTCTCAACACCGCACTGTGACTATTGCCTGCCAATGTCCCTGTGCTAGAAGGGAGCAGTAATCCCATCCAGAAGCAGACGGCCTCCGGTTGGGTCAGGGCGGGTCACCCTAGCACTTCACAAGAGAAGCTATCCCTGGCACAGGCTATATTTGGTGACTCATGGGATTGCTACAGGAGTCTGGTAATCCAGGGCAACTAGGGTCATGACCTCTCACCCACACTGAATGCAGACGAGAAGCGCTTTCCTTCCTGCTGACCGACAGCCAATGGGGTGAAGTTCCATCTGGGCCAGGTAGATGTGATTGGATTTGTGCTGACGTGCTAAGTGTGTGTGTTGTTGTGGCAAGTAGATAAGGAAACGGGAGGTCAGCAAGAACTGTACCATCACTGGCAGATATGATTATCCCTCTGATTACATAATGACAAGGTGGACTAACTGATGTAGGTCCCACAATGAGTGCAACAATCTGCACGCCAAAGCCTGAGAGAGTAATGGGAATTATGGGGGATTTGTTTTTGAGAAGTGTCACCCTGGGCTCCATTGTTGCATACTGAACTTGTATACATATAGCTTATACTGTGTGTTTGTGACACATACAGAGAGAGAGAGAGAGAGAGAGAGACTAGCTAATTGTTCATTTATGTATATGTCTGTGTTCAAGATATTTGGTCATAAGATCTGTTGTACAGAGAGCCCTGTCCGCATGAGGAAGAGAGCATTATTCTCTAATCAGATACCCATGACATACGAGATCAGGAAGTCCTGCACACCTACATACTGTGGCCCATCCAAATAAGCCACTACAGTGATGAGGTTCTCCTCTTATGACCAGGATCTGGTTATGACTTCAACACTAGGTGGTGGTGTTTCATTCAATTCTATCTCAACTAGCAACACGTATGGCTTGGGATTGTGAAGAGATGGATAAAACAGTGTAATGTCAAATAATGAACAACCGAGTCATACAATTGGTTTTCATTTGAAAGTAATTAAATGCAGGTTATTTTGATACACGTGTTCTTAATAAGACTGTAAAAACACAAGGTGTGTGTGCATGTGGCGTTTGCTTGTGTGTTCCCCTCCACACCTGCCACCCGTAATTGTGTGCACTTTGCAATGTAACCTAATCACCCTTTCACATGAGAAACCGAGTATGCCATTTCGTTCTGTGTGTGGGGGTTGTGGTGTGTACAGATAGTTGAGTAAACTGTACTGCGCACTGTCAAATCAATAAGATTAGCTGATTGCAGTTGCAGCAATACCTAAATCAGGGAGTGCTGTGGAAACAAATCTATTTCAGGATTGGTACGTTTGTACCGTTTCATTTTTAAATCACAACTCCCCTCCCACAAGTACATATACAACATGAAAATGCTCTGCGTGTGCTGTCACTGATACACTCTGACGCACAAGCTTTTCTCTCTTCAGTCCTCGTGTTCTTGGACCCATCGGCTGCCTTTGACACTATCCACCACCAGACGCTTCCCGCCACCCTTACTGACCTGGGGAACTCTGGCTCTGCTCTGCTCTGGCCTCCTACCTGTCGCACCACACGTACCCAGTATTTTGAGGGGAACTCTGCATTCACTGCGCCCCCACTACACTACCCTCTTCCCTCAGCTTCTCCCACCATTGCTATGCTGAATACCCGCATCTCTAATTGACATTTTTCAACGGACCTCCCGAAACACTCCCTTCAACCCCCACGACCTTCGTCCACGTCAAACCCTGGCGCTGGCATCCAAGGCCGTGGAGGGATCCACGCCTCCAGGCCATCCTCCAGGCCTGCACGCCAGCCCATCCTCCAGCCCATCCTCCAGCCCTGCACGCCAGCCTGCGTTTAGCCCTTTATCCCCTGTGCTGGTCTGTGTCATCGCCTCTCCCTCCTGGCTTCCCAGTGGTGCGATGACTTCCCCACTCCCCGTCCTGTGTTGTCATGAATATGCAGGAGTCTCTCCTAGGCACAATGGGTGTGATCTCTGCTGACCCTGTTGTCCAGAGTAGTGGAGTGCGCATGAATAATTTATGTGAATGTGTGAGTGTGAATAATGACGCTGTTGTGATCTAACAATTAGATCAGATTCGTTCTCAGATCAGATCACGTCACGCGTCTTCGGTCTGAAACCTAGTCTTTTCAAGAATCTTCCTCTCTAGCTCTTATTTTAACATTTTCCTCGCTCTTCTCTGTTCTCAGGAATATTGTCATGCTACCATGGCTCTGACCCTTGCGCTCCCTACTATTGATTGCTTGTGATTTTGGCAGTCCAGCATGTTCAGCTTCTTCGGTCGCTGCTCTGGGTGACCCTCTCATTCAGCTAAATGCCTCAAATGTAAAGTGTCTCTGCAAACCTTAGTGCAAGTATTGAATTACTTTTCTTTTACGCATCAAAGGATAGCCACAATTGTTACTTTGTGCTTTCTCACACTGTCTCACTATGTGCCTGATATTGATACAGATATTGACTTATCTTATGTATGACTAAATCCTCCATCCATCCATCGTCTATACCCGCTTACTCCTATTCAGGGTCACAGGGGCTGGAGCCTATCCCAGCATGCTACGACTAAATCCTAATGATTGTAATAAATCAAAATATACTCTGACTCATACAGCAGACAATTCATAGTCAACATAATGATATTGTAAAAACCCAATCTATTACTGTAGGCCTGTATTTTGAGTTACACGTGTCTATGAAATAGTAAAATGTTAGTTTGTTATAAAGTTCAGTGTCCAAGTCAAACTCTGTCAAAGTTCCGTAGTGGAGCTTTAACGTTTAATGAATTGATATTCTCTCGAATTCAACAACAATGTAATTTGTGTGATTGTGAATCCTATTTTTGTGTCAAGCAGATTGTACTCAACCAGGTTTACAGCGAATAAGAACCTAGACCTCCAGCTAAATCTCCCTGAGGCCATGCAGCCATTGCATTTTCCACAGAGAGCAGAGGATGTCACCTTTCTACAAAACACCTGAACCGAAGCGTACGCACATGTGTACTTGTACTGTATTGTAAAAGACTTCCACCTCATGAAGGCTCGCCATTTTCATGAGAAGAGTCGTCATTATGAAGAGTGATTGCCAGTAACGTCCTGGACTGGAACAAAGTCAACGATATCTGTTCAGCGCACGGTATTATCTTTAGTGTTATGGCACCTGAACATCCACACGCTGATAACACGACTAGACTAAACATTGCATAACATTTCAGTCATTTTTGTGTGCTCTGTGTCAGGTTCTGATTATGTAGCGAGGATTGTAGCGCAGTATCAATTTAACTTGCTTTACAATTATCTCGTAAATGTTACTGTCATTCTTCACACTGAAGATGATTGGTCTGGGGAATCAGTCAGTGTCTGGCAATAAGTCTAATATTATTTAAACAAAATGTGATGGTGGTCGCTCTTTAGAAAATGAAGATGGTTTTCAAAATCACATTATGAGTCATCCATGGAAGGTTAAGCCTTGAATCAATCAATTAAATTAACGTGGGGCTCCCAAAGTGTAAACCGTTAGTCTTCTGAAGGCCTTTAATGGTTTGCTTTCAGAACTTCATTACTCAATCAATAAGTCAGTGGAGTGGTTTCAAATGAGAAATTCCGATCAGGACCCCTTTGTGATCACAGACCACGGCGGCGTCCTTTCCTCTACCACACGTCACACTGTGACGTATCCAATAAGCTAAAAACCACACCAAGCCCCCTGGGTGCTTGCAGACAACAGCTAATTTACGAGAGATGCTACCACTCTCCTACCATGACTGTTAGTATTACCGTACGTGCTTACCCTTTTACAGTTTGTTGAGTGAAGACACCGAAATATATGATTTTAAATGCCAAATATATGCTTATATTTGGTACACCAATGATCTAAACGTACACGTTTTGGATGGGAATCTACAATATTTAAATGAATACCGGCTGTGGTCAAGATGTTGATATAAGATGCTAAATCATCAAAAATAACTGTGATCACAAAATCTCAGTCAGGATTATCATTCTGGATTATCAGCCCTAATGTCAGTGCCACATTTTCAAGGTAATTTCCATTAGAATGACTGCATGTATTTGTGTATATGTGTGCGAGAGAACGAAAAACCCGGAGACCAAAACAAGACCAAGGTGTGTCTGTCGTTCGTTCGTCAGTCCCTGTTCCTGCATTCTACGTAATTAGGGAAGCCTTTTAATTAAAACCTGAAACCTGACAGCAGGCCGATGCTGCTCACCAGCGCTTGGCCTTCGATAAATATCCATCACTGCTGAGATGATGCAGTGAATACTGTCAAGTGGACAAACCTGGGAAAGGGTGAAAGGTTCTTACTGTCTACTGTTCTACAAAATATAGATTTGTACATTATATGTGGATGACTGAGGTTGGCAATATCAAATGTGCATCTCATGAAATACAGTTCATCAGTAAATGTACCCACTTCAAGTTTTCAAACGTCATGCACCTTTTATGTTTACTACGTTTATATCATTTATAATCCTTAATCATTTCCTTATTATAATCTTTTCAAATGTGATTGACCTCTATATTCTCTTGGTATAAGGGAAGTGTCCATGCCAGTTGCAGGTCTGTTTTGTCCAAAAATGCAATGGTTACAAATGGTAACTTCTGGAAAAGTAATGAGATTTTAAAATTAAGGTCGGGGAATCTTGAGAACAAGACATCCCTGCTAGGGGGGGAAAATGCCATTATGGTTGGAATTCAATCAAACAAGGTAAGCCAGAACAGGCCTGGCTAATTCATTCCTGTATTATAGGTGCCTGTGTATTGTCCGTGTCAGTTGATGGGGAAACCCCTGGCTATTTCTGTGTCAATTTCCATTGCATCACATAATTTCTTTGTGGTCAGACACTCGTGTCCTGAGTTGCTAATGCAGTGAAATTACGATGATTCATTTAGAAAAATCTATATACAAACAGGTATCTCCAGTATTCATTTTAAAGTCAACTAAGGTTGATTATTGGGCAAGAATACTCTGGATGAAACATATTCATCGTAAGTGAGAATAACGTTATAAATGCCATGGATATACAGTATGAACTAATACTGTAGCTTCATGGTTGCTCGTCCTCAGCTGCTCTTGTAAGGTCATAATACTAATTGCAAGTCATATTGTTTCCTCAGAACTGGGTCAAATACTGTATGTGTAACGTTTAGTGCTCTAACCCAGCTAAGTTCAAATAAACAGTCAAAGTATTTGTGACCGAGGGTCTGCATGTGAGGTCTCCCAGTCTCACCAGCACCTCCGTCACCGGGTCCGGCTCAGGAATTACAGGCAGAGATAACTCTGGGCCAGTGTTTACCATCATGGGGCTTCAAAAAGATGGTTTCCTGAGCATAAAACAAACACAAGAAGCAAATGTGATTGAACTCTACTACATACCGGAAGCATACACTTTTAGACATGACATGCACAACTGCATGCATGTGCAATCTGATAAATAATTGAACGATACATATATCCATGATCTACAGACTACAGACTTGATACTTGTCTATCAGCGAAAACATGGTGAAATAAATGAAGAGAAGAGAAGCAAAAATAGAAATATAGAGGAAAAACGTTCTTAAAGAAAAGACCACAAAGACAAGGGCCATGTTTTCATAGATCTGTGATGTTCCTCTCTCTCTCTCTCTCTCTCTCTCTCTCTCTCTCTCTCTCTCTTTGTTT
>OMOT01089657.1:15379-26149 GCA_900312575.1 Acanthochaenus luetkenii | reverse complement strand
TTCCACCACCACTAAATATCAGTCCCACAGATTGGAGGAAAGTCCACGGAGGAAGATTCCCGAGGCTGGCAAAGTTAGCGCGAAGTTACTTCTGCTGCCTGGGACGTAACGTTAGGCCTCACCGGAACGTGTTTTTTCAGCAGCTGGACTCACTGTAAACAGACACTCGACTCACCCTGATCATGTAAATATGCTTGTATTGTTAAATAAAAATCAACAGGCTTGGATAGTTACTGCACTTATGTAGTTTAAGTTTGAAACTGAGGCCTGAGCTGTCGTAGTTTGTCGCAGCTTTCTTCATTTCAAGAGGGAATTTATTATAGCTTTGTTTTCAAAAATGTTATTTATCTTTATTTCGTAATCATTTAGCAAATGTATGTTTCTAATTAAGGCTCATCTTATTTTTTGTAACGTTATATGTCATAGACGAACGTGTTAGTCACTGATTCGCCTCGGAAGAGTGAGCGAAATTTCCAGAGCCTTATTAAAATATCATACTTAAACAAAACAGCGTCCATAATTATGTTTGTGTTATGCCATGAAACGGGTGTATTTATCTAATGTTTTAATAAAGCTTTGATTGAGAAAAGAATATGCATTTTGTATTTTCTAATAAGAAATATTCATAAGCAATATTTAGCTGTATCGTTATCGATTGATCGATTAGTCGTTCATTAACTTTGGCGACTATCGATCAAGGAAATTCCCTAGAATTTGCAACCCTAATTCATTCAGAAGTTCACATTCAAAGAAAAGGCTTAATGGAACTCATGCAAATGTCTTATACAAGGATCTAAGAATCTAATTACATTTGTGGTCACACTTAAATGGAAGTACATCCAAGTATATGACCAGTACCTATAGGTACTATAATACATTTAGCACATAGTACAGGATATTGGACTTTTCCTTCTGGTGGCCAGAAAAAACACGTAGTGGGCAGTTAGAGTTTAATAGGCAGGGGACATTTGTTAAATGGAAGCAATGAGGACAATGTCAGTGCTGCAATCATAGTTTGATCGCTGATGTATTGCCACTATCAGTTTCAGTACCTGATGTGGTTTTAAACTGGCTCTTACTCAGATACTTATCATGATACATGGCACAATTGTACTACAGTTGTCTTCTAGTTTATTTTCCGTGAGATAATGAGATAATAAATCGTATTAAAATGTTGTCCAGACGTGGAATTTTCCTGGTGGTTCCTGCCATCGCTGCTGAATGCAGAGGAGACTTTGCTGTAGGTTGTGACTCAAACAGCCCGCTGCTCCCTCTGTCATCATTACATCTCGCCCCCCTGACATAAAACACAACCATTAGGCCCTCACAACCTTCTGCCTGCCTCACACTACCGCTGGCACCGCCACTGCTGTGGAAATGAAATCTTTTCAGCAGTTCTGCCACTATCTACTGTTGGCATGAGAGGAGTAAAAGGAGGCGGCTGTCGTGGCTCTTGACGCCGGCAGGCTGACTGGTTCCATTCCCTGGTGTAGCTGAATAGGTAGAGCAAGGCACTAACACCACCAGGGTTAGGAGAATTTGTCAAGGGCAAAAAGGGTAATTAAAATGCGTGTGCTTGTTGGCAACTTCAGATCAAGGTGTGCCTATGGATGTTTTCTGGGCTCAGGGTCCAAGCTCAGAGATCCATTCCAAAATTAGATTTAGAAAAATAAAAAAATAAAGTAACTCTTACTTTCATAAAATGACTGCCGGCATCAATATAAAACTCAGGATGAAATTGTGTTAATATTGAGCAACAAACCTTTATTTGTTCTGCAAAATGTACCCTTGATATATTGCTGTTGGTGCATTTGTTTTGGTCTACCCATAAAGCACAATTACGCTTTTGGGGTAATGCACTTGAATCCATTGTGCCAGGAATCAACACACAAACTGTATTCCCTTTGATGACCGCTGCTCCCTGGAAGCAGTTTTCCATACAGCAATTCCAATAGCCCCTGTATTTTGTGCCCTTTCAGGGTTGCCGTCCGCCATGTTAAGGTAAAGCCCAGGTGCGCGGTGTTGACCATGCTAAAGCGCCTCGACAAGATCCGCTTCCGAGGCCCCAGGACGAGAGACGAGTTCCCGGATCTGGCCGAGTCGCCGCCCGCCTCTGACAACGAATGTAGCGACGACATCCAGCTGAAGCCCAGAGCAGCTCTGCGAGACACAGAGGACCTACTGCGAGACCCTGTGAGTGCTCGCCGTGTGTGCGTGTGCGTGCATGCGTTTGAGATGAGATGAGATCGTGTGCATAAAGATGTCAACCTCCTGACTCCTCACCATGTTGACATTAGTTAATCGGTTGATCACCCTTTCTCCCTTTTTCTTATTTTTGTTAGTTTCTTTCTCTTATCTCTTTCTCCTTCTGTTGATCTCCATTTCTAACCCCTCTCACTGTCTGTACCTCTATCTATCTCTGTCTCTGTTTATCATCCATACCAAGTAAACAGTTCTCATGCTTTTGTCTGATATATCTACATTTAGCCATGACTGGGAAGGACACACACACACGCATGCACACGCGGCGGTGTGGTTTTATTGTACTCATGTATTATTCTGTCTGAAAGGGAAGCTCTGACCTCTGTGTGACTGTAGCATCATTTCCAGGTGAAGACAAAAAGAGAGGGAGGCAAACTGAGTGAAAGGAAAGCGGTAGCTGTTGTTTCATCTTTTTGTTGTGGTCTTACCACCCCTAGCTAGTTTAATGAAAGTGGAGGGCTGAAAAACGACACCAAGTTGTGTGATCTAAGCTCCATTGTTGCTGGTTACACTGCTCTGTGCTGCTGAACTGAAGAGAAAGAGAAGGGGATAAAGAAAGTGGGAGAGATGACAGGGATGGATGCAAATATTGCAAATGGGGGACAGATGGAAAGGGAAAGCGGCAAAAGACAAGAGAAGAAATAGAGAAAGGAGAGGAGAGATGGATGGAGATTAGATGAGAGAGGGAGGGAAAGAGAAATGGATAAAGTGGAGCCATCGATAAAGAAGGAGAGAGTTGAGGAAGCAAAAGATTGAATTCAGAGATGGACAGGGATGGGAGGAAACATTGGATGGAGAGAAAGGGGACAAAGTACTGCTGTGGCAAAACCCTCTCTGAAAACACACACCAACCTTAACCATAACAAAGACTTTAGAGATACTGTTCATATTTCATTACAGAGATGCTGCCGTGAAATCTGCAGCTCTCTCGTCCTTGCGGAGGACAACACTAATCTTGTTGTCTTTATCGTGCACTACTCATTCTCTACTGAGATCAGCAGATTAGAACCACTGGATTGGTCACCTGGTTGTATAGTGTCCTCAAAGGAGGCCTGAGGGACCCCTCTCTCTCTCACACTCCCTCTTTTTCTCTTTCTCTTTCTCCTCAAGTGAGAGACAGTTGAGCTGAATGTTGCATGTCAAACAATTGTGAGTTGGTGTGTTTCTGTGGGTTTTCCTGCACCACATTGAAAGAATGGTACTGAGGGACAAAATGTCTCCCTTGTACCGTACGTTTACAGTCATACACAGCTACCCACTATCCTGTTATTTCAAACCCTTCAGCTTACTGCATTATATCTAAAATGCAACTTATTCACAAGTAATGCCAATACCATGCTATGCTAATACCATGTTATGTCAGTACCATGCAAATACCAAACCAAATTAGACCATGTTGGATCATAGTTTCATGCAATACATTTTTTTTGTTGGGAACATGTTGAAAAACGGTCTTGTAAAACCTCTGGACAATGTAAACTGTAAAGTCCATGAAACTAAAGCCCCTTCATGCTTTCTCACTTGGAGATTGTAAGGCTGCCTTCAACACACCTGCGAACTGGGGAGTTTCCCACCTCGTAGTGAAACTATGATGCTTGAGTGACGCAACCACATTTTGGATTAAAAGTAACGTTGAAATCGATACTTTTCCAAAGGAATCGATACCAAATGCGTTGTTTGTGTATCGAAGTATCAATTCCACAGTTTCGATCAGCCCATCCCTAGTGGATAGTCCTTTCCTAAGTTAGCCGCACCCTCAGCAGATGGTTACTGTAAAATAATGACAAGAGGCTTTTATCCGAATAATGCCTTTTATTTAAACACTTCACTTGGCACAACACGTTAACTCTCTCGGTCCGAGTCTACTCTACACATGTCTCTGTATTACTGTAACTGTCTTAATAACATTGCATGGTAAATGTTTACCGCATATGACAGTTACTGCAACTTGAAACACTCCAAGATTTCTACATATTTATTTAGGCAAGATTCCCAGTCTATATTCTCCATGGCTTTGGCGGCTTTATACTCGTTTGTTACCACGCTGGTAAACAAACGTGGCGGAGACACGTGTGGCATAAATGGCGTAAACCAGTTAAGGGGCCTCAGGCCTCATTGCGCGAAGAATCAAAGGCTGGCTACGCGAGAATAACGGGGTTAAAGCTTCACGCATCCACGGGAAAAGGCATATATTAAAAGATCGATCTTGGGATTTTATGAATCGATATCGGATCGGATTTCAATCGAAAATCGATTTTGTTTAAAAAAAAAAAAACCAGCCCTACTGTATGCATTTGCGTATATGCACTTGTGTTTGCCTGTGTGTACACATGTGCCTGTGTGTGGGTGTAAATGTTTGTATGTGCACTGGTGCTTACACGTTTGCGAGTGTGTGCATGCATGTGTATGTGTCTACTAGCCCACTGGGAAGGCATCGCCCACATCACAGCACTGTCACACTCAGAGACCCCAAAATAGACCAAGCTAGATCTCTTCCCTACTGGGACACACACACACACACACACACACACACACACACACACACACACACACACACACACACACACACACACACACACACACACACATACAGAGAGAGGCATTCTCTTGGTCTCTCTCTCAGAAAATCTAATCTTCCCTGCGTAGTGCCCTTCATAGGTCCCTACTGAATGACTGGAAAACACCCACACTTCGATGATGTCTACCTCTCGATCACCTGAATGGGGTCTAGACTTCACCTTCATTTTCCTCATCATACAAAAAGAGAGAAAATGGAGTGTGACCTTGAGCTGTGTTTGAAAACTGGCCAGTGTTGTCCATACTAAATAGGTATAGTGTCGCTGTGCAGATGGCTGTTCCATCATTGCACAAGGATGACTCTTTTGGCCTCACTGTCCTCTCCTCGCTTTTCCTCCTAGATCAGGTGGCTGCCTGTTGCGGCCTTGTGTCCTAGTTATTCACCCTCTCTAAAGTACTGTACATTTTTAAATGTGTACAGGCAAAGTGATGTGATGGGCCACAACATTTTAGATGTTCATTATTGAAAAAATCCTTTGATCGATTACTCTCTTATATCAAGAAACTAAGCATAATTGCATTATCTAATGCTAACGTCAAAATGAAAGTGACACAAAAAACAAACAAACGGATAACTTACACCTGCATGGTGTATGCTTTTCATTAATTAATACCTTTTTTCCAACCTGAATATTGTAGTTTGTTAAAACAACAGACATTCTACCCATTATTGCAGCATCACACTTGCTGCCCGATTATAAAAGACCTGTGGCGGATGATTGTGGTATAGCACTTGTTCCCTCTGGATAATTTAAAGCATCAACATTTTCTCCAAATTTACTGATAAGAATATTACAATCCACAACAAAAATAATCTTAATTAAGCTTGTGAATGAAAGATGAGGAAACAACATTAACATGATTATGTTTGTGATTCTCAAAAGAAAATTCTCAAAAAACACATGCATTGACAAGTTTGATTCTTACTCAAACTAATCTTTACAAACTAGCCCAGTACCCCAAAACCATCGCCTCACACATATAAGGTGGGCATGTAAGTTTTCCAACTAACTTTTGCAAAGAGTAGTAGATTGCACCAACAGTTGATGCTGTGGAGAGGATCATTGGGTCGAGGGAGAGGACTGCTGGTAATATCATCATGACCTGTCAGTTGTTGTTCTGTGGTGAGAGAAGTTCCTCCAGTCTGAGTATACCTTCTCAGTTGAATGGGAGGTTTTTTAGGGGGTCTGTTTTTACATTTTGCGAAGCTTTTTCATTTGTCCTTCAATTGTTCATTTTTTGAGTGTTAAAATATGACAAAATCCAACTCCTGGGCCAGTGAAAATATAAATTAGCCAAAAACCTTAGTTTTTCTCAGACTTATAGCATTTGTGGCACATGAAAAGTCACGTGAAGGGTTAACAGCAAGTCAGGAGGAGCATGCTTTGTTTTATACAAGGAAAAGTGAAAGTAAAGTGAGGAGGCAGCCTTGTGGCTGGACAAATCAGCTCCATGTTTTAAAACTACTCAAATGACATTCCTACAGCTGCAAAGAGGAAGAGATTCACAAAAACGCATACAATAGGTGAGTTGAGATTACAGGGATATACAATAATACTGTCATATGGAATACGACCAGGTCGGCCATTACAGTGTCGATGTGTGCTATCTTCAGCAGAGTATTTGTCATTACTTCCGGGAACTTTTTTCAGTGAAATGATAAATGGCTAAGAAACATGTCATGATTATTTGGCAGTATAATATTGTAGCATGATGTGTCATGAATTCACAATAGTCTAGCTAATTCCACTTATAGTTTCACTTCTTTACTCTGTATCTTTAGACATGGCGTCAGCTGGCACTCTCCTGTCTGAAGAGCAGTTGTTGTGCTCTATCTGTCTGGACATCTTCACTGAGCCTGTGTCCATTCAGTGTGGACACACCTTCTGCAAAACCTGCATCACCAGCTGTTGGGATAACAGTGCTGTATGTCAGTGTCCATTGTGTAAGAGAATTTTGTATAACAGACCAGCTGTCTTCGTTAATTTTGTCTTGTTGGAGATGGCTGCTCAGTTCAGAAAGTCAGCTCAAAAAATAACCACCAGCTCAACAGACCAACAATCTGCCAAACCGAGAGAGGTATCCTGTGATGTTTGCACTGGTGAGAAGAACAAAGCCGCTAAGTCCTGCCTGGTGTGTCTCGCCTCTTACTGTGAAACTCACCTGGAGCCGCATGACAGAGTCGCTGGCTTAAAGAAGCACATGTTGATTGAACCTGTGCGCAACCTAGAAGACAGGGTGTGTAAGAAGCATGAGAGACCACTGGAGCGTTTCTGTAGGACTGACCAGACCAGTTTGTGTCAGTTCTGCACTGAAGCGGAGCACAAAACCCATGACACCGTCCCTCTAGAATATGAGTGCAGTGAGAGGAAGGATCAGATGAGGAAAAAAGAAGCAGAGGTACAGCAGATGACCAAGGAGCGTGAGCAGAAGATTAGAGAGATCAAACAATCAGTAGAGCTCTCCGACAAAGAGGCAAAGCGAGAGATGGCGGACAGCATTGTGATCTTCACTGCCCTGGTTGCCTCCACACAGAGAAGCCAGGCTGAGTTCATTGAGTTCATCGATGAGAAGCAGAAAGCAACAGAGAAACGGGCTGAAGGTTTTATAAAAGAGCTGGAGCAGGAAATTGCTGAGCTGAAGAAGAGAGGCGCAGAGCTGGAGCAGCTATCTCACACTGAGGACCACCCCTACCTCCTCCAGAGCCTCCCATCCCTGTCCACCCCTCCAACCAACAAGGACTGGTCTGACACCAATGTCCCCAGGTATCTGAGCGTTGGGACTTTGCAGAAAGCTGTGGCTCGGGTAGAGAAGACACTCTCTCAAGAAATGGCAGCGTTGTGTGATGAGTTGAAGAGGATCCAGTGGTATGGAGTGGATGTGACTCTGGACCCTGATACAGCACACCCTGAACTTAACCTGTCTGAAGACGGGAAACGGGTCAATCATGGATACATCAAGAAGAATCTCCCAGACAGCCCAGAGAGATTCTCTAATTGTGGCTCCGTCTTAGGAAAACAGAGCTTCTCCTCATGGAGATTCTATTATGAGGTTCAGGTTAAAGGGAAGACGGCATGGACTCTAGGGGTGGCCATAGAGTCTATCACCAGAAAGGGGCGGATCATAGCAAAACCTGAGAATGGATACTGGACCATATCACTTAGGAATCAACAGTACAGGGCTAACGATGCATCTGTAGTCTTCCTCTCCCTGAAACAGAAGCCCCGGAAGGTGGGAGTGTTTGTGGATTACGAGGAGGGTCTGGTCTCCTTCTACGATGCAGGGGCCAGGGTTAATGCCTACTCTTTCACTGGCTGTACCTTCAGTGAGAAACTCTACCCGTATTTTTGTCCCTGCCACAATGACAACGGTACAAACAGTGCCCCGCTAATCATCTGTCCTGTGAATAACAACGAATAAATGCCTCTAGAGTGAGAGAATGTTCAATGAAATGCAGAAATGTACAGTAATCGCCTTAAAGAAAAAAGAAAGCCATCCATCAGTATTTCACAAAAACAGATGTATCTCTTAAACATATATTTTGTTATTTAAGGTCTTAAGATGATTTGTAACTTTAATAGCTTAAGTCACCAATTATTTTACGTTAAAGCTTGGAGTGAGACTCGGTTCAATGGTCTCTGAAAGTGACAACTTGAGTTTTCGTAATAATAGTTGGAGCGCGTTGTTTTATCAAGTCTTATGTTTTTGAATGTAGAAAGCAAGAATGCACACATACGAATACTTGTCAGTGTTTTGCTTCACCTTTACTCGCTTGTAAATTGTAATACATTTATAATATATTATAATCATTGTTAAATGTACACAAATAAAATGAAACAAATAAAAACAAAAAAATGTGTTTGCAGTCTGTGAACTTTGAATATAGGTATATGCGTTCATCTTTGCATTTTATTTCTCTGTGGTGTGTAGTTGATAACAATCCACCCAATTGAAAACATTATATACCATAGTAGTGGACACTGGCTATGTTATTATAGTAGATGTCCAATATCGATGCAGAAAATTTATTTGGCAACGTCCGTCCAACATATTGAACTCTTTTCTGCACTAGACAGAAAACATTAAATGCTGCTCAGTGACCTTACATGCAACCTCAACAGAACTTACCGAGAGAGGATGGGAAGCAAACTACTTTTAATATCACTGATTGCATCATACCCTTGTTGTCCATATTTGGATTAGCAGTTTAATGAGTTTAGGTAGAGCAAACTACGATCTAGCTAAATTACAAGTACCTAGTGTTCACAGGTCATGGAATATTCTGGAATATCATGACGTTTGTTGAATATCATGAAGTCCATGAATTCCAGACAGGGAATATCAGGGAATTTTACAAAAAGGGTCACTTTACAGGAAAATACCAGGATGCATTTTAGAAATTGTTTCACACAGTAATTGCATTAGATGGTGGTTTTCAGCTGCTTTTATACACTGTATGGTCATTACTCCACAGTAATGGAAACCAGGCTGTTTGCCACTTTTCTGAGATGATAAACAACATTAACAAACCAGGACATGCAAGTGCTGCGACATATTTGTGGAACGTCATGTAAAAGTCGTGGAATTTTACATCGGGCCACAGCGGGAATCCTGTGCTCATCATATCGTTCACTGCTATGAGAGAGGGAAAGGGGGACACAGCGCCTTGGACAAAGAAGTTAAGAATTAATTAGCTGAGACTGGATGCTGTCAAAGCTTGACCCTCTCGATAACCAGTAGATTATTTTTCAGTAGTTACTAGTTGAGGATAAACCTGCCTGCTCCCCTCCCTGTCTTCTGTTATCTCTCTCTCTCTCTCACTCAAGCCACCTCCCTTTTCTTCTCCCTGACAAACTTCCAGAAGACTCATTTGTTTCCCTTGAAGTGCTCTATTCAGGGTCACTCTCTCTGTCTGTCTCTCTTTCTCTCTCTCCTTCCCCATCCGCATGTCTTGTTAGGCATTGGCTCTCTCTCCTCTCTCTCAAAGCGTATTTTTTCGGGTCACTGGCAGTCTCTGCTCTCTCTCTTTCTCTCTCTCTCTCTCTCTCTCTCTCTCTGTGAACACAATAGCTAAAAAAAAACATTGCAGTGTGTGTATGCGGGCACACGCACACAAACCATCTCTTAAAGGACCCTTGCTGTAATCGATGCTCAACCTGCAGTAGCTCATTGTCTGCTAGGAGCACAGCCGACTCTCTGTCCCTTCCCTTCCCTCCGTCTTCCCCTCCTCCCATTTCCCTCCCACTCTTTCCCGCTGTCGCTTTCCTCTCATTTCTCTCTTACATGCTCTTTGTGTCTCAATCACTGTCGCTCACTACTTCCACCTACAGACCCGCTCCGTTGCATGTTGAGTTTGTGTGTGTGTGTGTATCTAGGTTGAAACCCTTAGTCAGTGTGTGTGAGTCATCAGCATTGCTGCTGAAGAGAGGGGTTCTCCTCTCTTTAGCTTTCCTCCTTCTCCGCTCTCTCCAGTTGGACTCGGGAGAGGAAACATTAGCGTGAGTCATGGCACCATGCTAATACGTGGGTGTGCGTGTGTGTGCGTGCGTATGTGATCATATGGGATATTCCTGCTTGTGTCTTCTTGCATTTTGTCGTGAAGTACTTGTGATTCTAAAACCAAATCTCTCTTGCTTTTGTTTGCTGTATGCAATTGTGGGTGTGTGTGGGTGTGTATTTCTGCGTGACATTTGAAATGTGTGTGTGTGTGTGTGCACGTGTGTTCGTCCATGTGCATTGTATGTACGCCTGTGTGTGTGTATGTATGTTTTTCTGTATGCATGCGTGTGTCTGCGTGTACGTGTACAGGCAGGTTCGGGGTCTCCCACCATGGCCGCGGCCATCCAGGACTTCCAGAGGTTGGAGTCAGACCGACTCAATGAAGTCAAAGGTCACCTGGAAATTGCCTTATTGGAGAAACATTTCTTACGT
>OMOT01089655.1:0-10334 GCA_900312575.1 Acanthochaenus luetkenii | reverse complement strand
CACACACACACACACACACACACACCTCCACTACCTGAGGTTCACACTGTATTATTTCCTATTCTTCACAGGTCAAAGGAAGGGATTTCCATTTTCTCTCAAGGCCGTGCGACACAATCACCATGCTTACAGAAGGTGAGATGTAATGGCAGACAGGAAGGCATTGCGTTCTCCATTCATATTCAGAATGGATGCATTTTCACTTTTCGATTTCCCTCTCTAAATCACACAACAAATAGAAGTGCTTTTAATCAAGGATTTTGTTGGTAACGATTAATTCTGGGGTCCTGTCACTGTTTTCTCTGTTTGAATTTGCAATAATCCTTTGAATAGCATGCACAGTGTTATAATTAATCCTTTACTTTTGGTTGCTTGTAATGTTTTAGATGTAGGAATTTAGGTTTATTCTAATGTTGCACACATAAATCGCTCTGCATAAGTTAAACGGAAATGTAAATCCATGTAATCCATATGAGTTTTTTGTATCGTAAATCTGCTTTCAGATGATATTTACGCGTATGCCCTGTCCAAGACCCTTATAAAAGTTTCATCACCTGCAACTGTGGGACTCTACTCCTCATGTCAGAATCGAATCCACATGATCCTGGAGCAAATAGAGGGTATGTTTATAGTCTGTCCGTCTGCTTCCCTGCCTGTCAGTCTGTTTGTCTGCTGTATGACTCTTACATTCAGTTAACCTCTTAACGCCCTGTGACAACGTCCAGAGACTCTGCACAGGAAGGACACTGCTTCAGGGTCTTGCCGCCAGTTTAGTCTGCACCAAACATAAACTAAGCACAAGATAAGATTGAGTCCACAGTCTTTAAAAAGGGCACTAGTGCTTTATAGGTGTGTTGACTTTTTAAAAAAAACACTGGTAGCACAGTGTTGTTGATTGATATTCATTCCTTTCATCCTCGTGTGTTTCCCCCGACAGTTAGCGTACTCCTCCTGAATGTAAATATGACCAATGTCTATGTCTCTATTCAGTGTACATGGAGCAGGAAGCTTTGAGGATGGAGCAGGAATACAATGGAAGATCCAGGCCTCGCTCGGTTAAGCCCTCCCTCACTGGCCTTCTAGCACTCCTTGGCCGACTACTCTTCTGCAAGCCTGTTTGGTCCGAGGAGAACCAGCAGCGCCATAACGTCAGGTTCATTTATGTGCATTTTAGCGCCTGGCATTTTGCAGGCAGTGACCTGCTGTGGGCGGGGCTGGCAATACGCCTGTTTCAGGCCATGGAGGCGAACTTTGGGAAATTCCCACTAGTTCTCTACCGTGTGGCTCAGCATGACGAAGAGGACGAAATCAGGAAGAAGGTTGGTGATTTGCCTTCACTTGAGATATTTGATTATCTTAACAATTCTCTCAGTTACCAGATATGGGGCTTGGGTGTCTGTTGTGCTTCACTTTTGTTCTGTTTTTATTTATTTATTGTATATATGTTTCAGGTAATGGAAGATGGTCCAAATGAGTGGAGGCACAAGAAGCTTTGCTGCTGCCCTTTGTGGCTTCTCTTCCTGTGCACTCTTCTGGCAGCGCTGGTCATCCTGGTATACCTGGTGACATTTGACTTTCCCAAGACAGAGGTGGAAACAAGTGAGAGGGGAAATGGAACAAATGGAGCAAACGGAGCAAATGGAGCAAACGGAGCAAACGGAGCAAACGGAGCAAACGGAGCAAATGCGGGCCCGGCAGCTGTGCTGGAGGGCCTGGCCATTGCTGCATTAGGACTCCCCGCAGCAGGCGTTCTGAGGTTCATCTTTCTGATGGGTAAGAACCTCATCTTCAACCAGGATCTGAACATCAGGAGGCAGATGGACAACGAGCGGCTCAGCAACCAGCTGGGCTTCATGAACGAAGTGAGAAAGGAGATGTGGCTTCTGTCCAGCTTCATCCATTTTATGGAGGTGTTTGAGAGGAGAAGGATCCGTGTGGTGCTGAAGATCACCAACCTGGACCGCTGCTCCCCCAAGAAAATAGTTTCAGTCCTAGATGCTATCAACATTCTGCTTTCAGATGTGGAAAGTCCTTTTATTTCCATTCTGGCAGTCAACCCAGAAGTCCTTGTACATAAAGTGAACTTTGCAGATGACTGCTTCACTACAGAGGACAGAGCTTATGCGTTTATTAACCGCATTTTTACTTTGGCCTTCACAATCCCACCGCTGTGTGATGAATCAAAGGGCAAATTATTTCGCAGCCTCAGCGGCCAATCAAAAACCACCGAGGACATAAACATGAGGAGAGGTAAACAGAGAACTAAGAGCCGTGACAAGGCATCTCTTGCCCTAGATGAATCTTCAATGGAGAGCGCAAGGGCAACAGAACAGTGCAATATCCAACTGATGGATAAAACCATAGCAGCACTTGAGTTGAGAGAGGAAAAAACAGAGAATTTGATCAACTCCGTCTGTGAGAGCATCTGCCATGAAGGCAATATAAAACACTACATCTTAGGTGATGCCATGTCTATGAAGAGGATGATCAACTCCATTCGGGTGACCGTGATAATCATGGGGGTCTTGAATACGGAGCTTCCCCCACCAGAACACATCGCATCCTGGGTGGTCTTGGCCAATCAATGGCCCTGCCGCCTCAGCTGGATCTTCCAGTGTGTGGAGGATGATCAGCAGAGAGCAGAAATTGACGATATGAATGTGGCCACCATTAACGATTCAAAGACCTTATGGGAAATCTTCAATGAATCTAGAGCAGAACTCTATGTGATGAGGACACTGATAGAGGACCTCCTAGAGCAGGATGGAGATCCTGACATGTTGGAAATGTTTCTCAAAGTAGATTTCCCATTCACAATAAAGGACATGAAGATGTTTAAACACGCAACGGTCAACCTGGACCACACAATTCAGAAGGAGTTGGGTCAGATCAGAGGGACATGCAGGCTGAAAGACAGGAGGGGGAACCTGCCAATCAGAACTGTAATCAAGATGAGTGCAGAGGATGTCTGTAAAGAGGTAAGAAGCTTCTATAATTTATTTATAGTCAAATTGGTGTGTATATATATATATATGTATATATATATATATATAGTCATTTATTAATTTACCCCATGGTGCAAGTAAATAGAAAGTTTGGACTCTTGATGCAAAGGCAACAGAAAATGTTTTGTTATTAGTGAGGATGGGAAACTAAATCTTGTTGTGCTATGTTCTGTTTCCCATTTTCCCTAGCTGGAGAGGCTGAACTACCCTGATAAGTATGCTAATATTGTGAGAAGCAACGACCTCAACGGCTCAGCATTGATCTTTGGTGATGCAAATGACCTCAAAGTGCTCCTTCAAATGACCTTTGGTGAGTGGACAAGGTTCAGACTGCACTTCCTGGGTTCCCCGTCACATCTCCACCAACAAAACAGGACCCCACAACTGACCCCTTATCGTCTAAAGAACCAACTGGCTAGATCCCCACACCTTGTTCCCCATCACCACTGAGCCACTCTCAGCCTGGCTATCCGTACATAGTCATCGTAGAGGTCCGATAGCCCTAAAATGATGTTCTGCATGTGTCCAATTTTTTCTTCTTTTTATGGCTTTGTAGGAATGTTTTTATATTATTTTGATGTGCTAAATGCATTACATGTTACATTGACTGGAACTGTTATCTTATTAAGCTTGCTAGTTAGAAGTTAAGATATGAGAATTATGATTATGGCTATGGCTATAGCTATAGAGCTGGTTGAACATTAGCACGCATGTACAACAGTCCAGTCATGGGTTTGAATCTCCGCCCCGGTCCTTTCTGTGTGGAGTTTGAATGTTCTCCCCGTGTTTGCGTGGGTTTCCTCCCACACTCCGAAGACATGTGTTTGTGTGTAGTACATATATGATGTGTAGATGATGTAGTATGTATATGATGTAATTAGTTATTTGATCAAAGCACCTGGGCAAAATTGGCAGACAGGATATACTGTATATGGGAGTTCATAGGAAAAATTAGATTCACTGCAATACTTTATTGAACACTGACAAGTGGGAAATCGCATGACACTGTATATGTGAAACAGTCAACTGTAATTCTTTGTCATCATGCCAGTCAATAAAGTGGTAATTCTGTGATAAATTCATGTTGCAAATGTCAATGCAAAACTGTTCCATAATGAAAATGCTCATCCTGGCAAATTGTCATTTTTTGTTGTGTGTGATATTTCTCTAAATTATTTTGCATGTTTATCCCATTAGATCAGATCTAACATTATGCTGACTCATTTATACTATTTGCACATGACCACTGTCAGATCTGAAAGCATTATTTCACTTTAATACATTTCAAAATGTATTATTCAGTAAATTCAAGTCAATCGCCAACATTTGCTAGCAAAACATATTGAAATGTTTTTAATGGGATTTAAAACAAAATCTGGTTCACATTACAGTAGTTTGTGTTAAATGTATAGTTGAATTCATGGCAATTTAGAAATATTATGTTTTCAACTCAAGAATTGTCTAAAGCTCCTATCACATGAAAACAGTGTCATTTGTCTCAGGTTTTAAAACGGAGCTGAGTGCTTAACACTTTCAACTGTTTGCACTTGTTCTAGTATAGTGGAAAAGCAGCACGGAGGTGAAACCAGCCAACAGCTTTATGTTATTGTGTATCAAAGGAAGAATCCACCCTAAAACACTTAACATGCAACAAAAAAAAAAGCTATTACCGATGTGCGTTGTTTTTGTCGGCCTATTTTGTTATTTGGTAGCATTTCTTATTCCTGCAAATTTTGTAGTTTGATAGAAGAAGAAAAAACTGCTATCTAAAACATCTATGCCTCTTGTATGACGCATTTCATCATACAAGAGGCATAGATGCCAATTTCTCCAGTGACAGCAGCCTCAATAGTCTATAATGCAATGCAGCTACAAGACATGTTGCATTTTGAGTGAGTGGCACAACTCTCGCTTTTTCACTGCTTTCAGTACATTCTTTGCATTTAGAAATAAGGCAAATATGTTTAATGCAAGATAAAATAGCGTAACTGTATATTAGAGAACAGTTACAATTTACACATCCACAGTATATTAAGACACAGTTCATATACTCAAGGCACAAGACAAATGTCATTCAAAAATAATCCAAAATTAAACACAACACTCTTTCAAATCAAAGTTGTTGTATGCATAACATTAGACATAGTAGTTATGTTATCTGCTTATGGTGAAGTTATAGCAATACATGATAATTCACTATGCTAACAGGTAACACAATTTCAGACACTTTTGGAATGTAAAAATAATTAAACATTTACATTTTTTTTAAAGGACTTGCAACATTAAACATCTGCTAACATGTAAGTGATGTGTTATAAAGAAAGGGAACCAAGATTGAAATAACTGGTGTAATGATATAGCGGTACAGTGCTTGGCCTTTCTTAAGGTCTGACTCAGCAGTTCTCAGAGGTTCTAACATCAAACAAATACAAGGGATATATCTTCAGGTTGTTTGGCATGCAGACGTTTACTTGTGTCCAATGGACTCAGCCAGCTTCTTAAGTCTTTTCTTCAGCTCCAGAGGAAACTTCTCATAACATTTCTTACACACGGGCTTCATGTCAAACTCAACAAACTTGTTCCTGCAAAGAAGGGAAAAAAGGAAGACCGTGTGAGCAGTCGCCTTGTGATTTAGTGACTTGTCTCTTGTTACATCTCACATTTAACAACTAGCTATTCCTTCTGGTTCCCCCCCCCCCCAACATACTGCTCAAAGTATCACTACGTCACCTCAGATGTAAACAGGCTTAAGCTTATTAAAAGTGCCAGGACAGTTTATTGACTGTCCATAGAGTTCCTATGTCATTGCCCTCACACTGAACTCTGGTCAGCATTAGCCACACGTTCAAGAAGACACAATCCAAGCCTCTCATAAGGAATTATCATGGAAACCATCAAAATTAGTCGGCAACATAAAAAAGTGTTTATACGCCCTTCACTGAACGGAAGGCATTACTGTGCACGTTAAAACCTCTAAATTGCAGCTTCATGGAACCTTAATGTATATCCTAAAAACGAATCACATAAACATAAATCTAGACAACCTTATGAATAAGATATACTGCTAAGGGATTTTTACATGCTATTCATACAAACAAATTACACTGCATAACTTTAGAACATAAAAACATGCAAAGAATCATGCAGAAGCAAACCAAAAATGTTTTCCTGGTCCAATAAAGAAAATTTTAAAAAGAAAAGAACCAACAGATGGAAATATTAGGTGGCGGAGTGCTGAGGTGAAAAGAAAAAGAACTCTACAGACAGACAGACGGTTTTTCTTGCGGTCTTTGGCGTGGCGTTCACGTCGGGCCAGACGGCGTTTCAGCTCCTCAGGCATGTGCTCATAGCAGTGCTTGCACACTGGCTTCAGGTCAATTTCTAAAAACGTATCTCTGAGTTACCACAGGCAAGAAAGAAGCATATTGGAGGAGAAATTGGAGATAAAGGGGAAAAGGAAAGGAGCCAGAGAGGGAAGAAGGCGGAAGAGGGAGAATGAAATAGAGAAAAGCAACAGTTAGACTAAACTAGTGACATAGGAGTGTTAGAGAAAACAGAGAGGACCATCTAAGGAAGCTTGGATCAATTTGGTAGTATGGACAGGATCAGTTAGTAAGAGAAACTGAATACGGCCCAGTGCAACTTACTTGAGGGTGAGTTTTGTGTTGCAGGTCGAGCAAGAGAAGCAACTGACACACCAGGCCTTGTTCAGGGCTGACACCACTGAGGGGGAGACGGGACGCAAAAGTAAGAAAATGATGAATACATCTCCAAGCAACAGTTTTATAAAGTGTCTCAATTAAAATACTGTACTAAATATATGCTTTGTCATATTGATTCTCACCATCGCCTTCAATCACACGGTTGCAGTGATAGCACACGTCGCCAAAGAGCTTGATAATTGAGAAGCAAACAGATTAGGTATTTATACAGCAAACAACTTATCGGATATCATAATATGAGGCTATTAAAAATGAGCACAAGTCCGTTAATCTGGCCAAATAATGAAGGGTTTGTGTATTGTTGTCTGATGTTATTTGTAAAGACTTAGCAAACATATGACGCATGTCATGTCTACCAAAGCCACAAATCCATATCAGATATATTTTTACCTGGTTATAGTGAGTCTCACAGTAAGCCAGTCCCTTCCTCTCATAATGGCGGTGACCAAGGAAAGGCTTCTCACACTTAGCACACACAAAATGCTGCAAACACACACAAGCACACAACAACGTGTATTAACTGCAGCTAGAACTATCTAGGCACTTAACATAGACTACCGAAGGAAAGGAGACGAACACTTAACTCCTTAACACCGAATTGCCACAAGGCATTGATCTCCAAACAGTTCAGGCTCTATTATCATTTTCATTAACATCGTAAACAGCTCCCAGAACAGCCCCTAAAGGAAGCAACTAGGCCGCAAACACCAATATAGACATGTTATATTGTTGCTCGAAATTACTCCAAAGAAAGAACAAAAAACGATCTGCAAGAAAATCAATTTCTTAAGTTCTAATACTAATAAATCTAATAATGAATAATTTTGCACATAAAACATACAAATCCTAGTTACTATGTAGCTATGCATCCGCTTCTCGTGTCAAACGGACACAGTAAGCATCACAGCTACGGTCAAAAGGGTGACAAACTAAATCAGCCTCCCACATGCTCAGCACACATAATACTGTCTAGAATGAGCAGAAAACCCCCAGAGAAATGTGTTTATCCATTCATGAGAACGTAAATGTAAGCAGCTCAAATCATCTAGTCTTATTCTCTCTAACAAACCTCCACATGCCACTGCTTGCCCATGGCATTGACAACACGTCCCTCGATGGGTCTCCTGCAGGCACCACAGATCGGCACACCCATCTTGTCATGGCAGGGCAAACAGAAGAGCTCTCCCTTCAGCTCCCTGGCATCGGATGTCAGCTCCTTCCTACAGAGAGAAAATCAGTTAGCTCCACTCTACAGGGGAGATGAGCTAGCCATTGAGTGCCGCTTCCACGTTATGAAATGACATAAAGGGGAGAGGAACAGAGTGTCTGACCCCAGTCTCATACTTAAAATGTTTATGTGGAACTGAAATGTATTCTGAATTGAAAGCGGTGCTGTGCTCTGCAGTAGAGTGTGGAGGAGCGGAGCGGTAAGACTGACCCACAGTTGTTGCAGTTGAAGTGGTCAGGGTGGTAGGGGTCATTTTTAAAGATGAGCGGCTGCTCTTCAATGATGGCGTGGCACTTCTGGCAGATGTACTTGCCCAGGCCACGGGCTTTCTCACGGTTATGGCACGGGCGGCACAGGTGCCTGAGGTACATGGGGAGAACAAAATACAGACGTGTGAGGTGTGTAAAGACAGAGACTGCAGACGCAAATTACTTTTGGACATATGTAACAGCGACTCTAAAATCCGTTCTTCTTTAAAACCCTAAAGTCAGCGAGTCACTGACCTGTCTATAACTCACTGTTTATTGGGTTGCCGTGTTGTTGTATAAAATAAACAATGTAATAGGATGGGATACCAACCTGCCTGCATTTTTGACAAATCCCACGTCGGCAAGCACAGCCTGGCAAATGTCACAGCAGAAGCAGTCAGGGTGCCAGCTATTGTTCATGGCCTTAATCACACGACCAATGATGAACTCCCCTTGTGGCAACAATAAGTGGGAAATTAGCTTGAGGCAGGTGTGAGTGTGACTTCTCCACTATACTTTGTTATTTGTTGGGTCTGAATGTTGTAGTAGTTGTATTTTTGGTTCTGTACTGTGCAGTAGTTCTTCATGTGCACTCCATTATGGAGGCATGCTTTCTATATTGTTCTCAAAGTGACACATCTGTGTAGATTGTATTTTAAATGTTAGCAAATTTGATTTAGAGGAAATGGCAGGTACTATTTAATGTGTGCGAGTTCCTGCAATACTCACCACACTGGTGACAGCACGGAGCAAAGAGCATCTGGAAGTCATGCTCACAGTACTTCCTACCTTCAAACTGCAAAGGAAAGAAAGATATTCCACCAATGAAGACAAAATTCACACTGTTGAATCGTAAAATGAATTACAATTCAGATTTATTATGAATATATTTCAGTGGGCTACCTCATAGAAGAGTCCCTCTGGAAACTGCTGGAAGCACTGGGCACACACAAAACACTGCTCATGGTACAGCTCCCCATTACTGTTTACAATCTTCTCAGCGGGAGCAAAGCCGCTCTTACAGCGATCGCAGGCCGCGTTGGCCAGGGCGTTTGCCATGCTGCTGCACGTGAAAAGAAAATACACACAGTACATTATTTTAAAATCAGATTCGCCAATGTGGCACCAAGTCGCATGATTCAAGTCCAAATGTCTGGACCAGGGTCTCTTATTCCATACGCAACTCCTCCATTAACATTATAGTTATATGTCCACTGTGCTTGTTACAGCTGCGGTCACCATGGAAAACGAAAACATTGTGTGGATCTGTGATGGCATGTCGACTCACTAGCTCTTGTTACTCATCACATAGCCATCACCTAATTTGGTAGTGCAGCCACCCCCCAAACTCACATTCTCTCACACACACACACACACACACACACAGGGACAGAGAGAGAGAGAGAGAGATGAGGAAATCCTCTAGGATTTTTTTTTTTACGAGTCGTGAGTTTCCACCAAGAGTGATCCACCAAGCAGCACTGTATTTCAATAAAAGCTCAACTTTAATAATAGTTTTATACTGCTCGATACCGCCCTCCACTGTTTATTTTGGTGGAGTATCGTTACATTGTGGGAGCAGACGGACCATTTAAAAAGGGGGACATTTCATTGACATTGGTGATTTATGCCGAATTGAAGAGTGGATCCCAAACACTCGAAGAGGTCTAACATATGAGTTACGTTGTTGAGAGGCGAGTACGTGTGCCGATAAGCAAAGTGCCATTCATTTGCAAGATTTTTTCAATGGAAGGTTGCGTGCGTTGCTCTCCATACAAAAGAGAACGGGACTTATCGGGGCTAGCTAGCTAGCTAACTAACTACTTTACGTTATACACATGACACTAGCATGTGAACCGTGAGCAGAAAAGGGACACGCGATCAACGTTAACTTCGCTGGTAACGTGACAAACTGGGAAACCACACAACAACACGCAACCCGTTTGCTCAGGACCACAAAGTTTGACTGACGTGGACTAACGTTACTTTGCTGGTCAAAAAGGTGTGCTAGCGTGGCTAACGCTACACGATAAGTTATGCTAGGTTACATTAGCTTAGATGACGTTAGCTAACTCTCGAAGCTAAATGAGTTAGGTTAGCGTTAACGTCGGTGTAACTTAGGTTAGTTACC
>OMOT01089653.1:1221-23523 GCA_900312575.1 Acanthochaenus luetkenii | reverse complement strand
GACATTTAAAAGGGCGCCATTCCACCTAAACCTACTACAAACACATGCTCATACACGCACACATATACGACATAAAGAACAGTCAAAACCGAGGGGGGTGGGGTGGGGGTGTACCAAGGAACACAGTATTCAGTGGCGGTGTTGGAGAGAAAACTGCTGGGCAAAACTGGTCACAAACTGCTTTGATGTAGAGGAGGATCATCCCAAATATTCAAGTTCTCAAGGTCTGTGAACATGTGAACATCCCAAGTAGTTACTGAAGAGGAGAGGAGGGAACCCACAGAACCCAAATAATGCATTTTCAATGCTGAGCGTGTACAACTGCGCCGCAGAACCAGGGTGGAGGTGACAGACCACCTGTGCCAAGTTTTCAGTCAGTCAGATCTGTTATGAACAGAGCCAGAGCTGCGGTAAAGCCTCTCATGACAGCTACAATTGATAATGTAAGGATGGAAGGCCCATGGGCCGAGACACTTCCTCTTGCATCAAGACAATGCGTGGGGCGTAGCAGTGTTTGTCACAGAGGACAACATAAGACAGCTGCAAAGCTGTACAACATTGTACATGGATGCAACATTAAAGTCATGCCCACGCCCCTAAAGCCAAGTGTTCACAATACTGGGGGACATTCATGGCTTTGTTGTCCCCCTTGTACATGTCCTAATGGAGCACCGTACAATTGGACACTATGTGTTCCAGTAACAGAATATTGAACTGGGGAACATAGGACCATGGGAACATAGACACACTCCCCATACACTATGTTGAGAGAATGTAGCAGTCAGAATCTCAAAGGTGAGAAAATTATAACTTGTTGCAGCTCTAAAGTTAAATGGTAAGTCATCTTTGATATACAGCTAAAAATCACTCCACAGCTATAATGAGTTCATGCTATTTCATTTGACAAGCGTATGAGTCCATATAATAAAAAATACTAAAAACATTTTATTACTAAAAGGTTGGCCTACTTACCTTGAGTAATGCTAGTGGCCTATTATCACTCTACATACAGTAGTGTATGCTAACGTGTTAGCATGGCGCACCAGAGCCAATTATCTATTGGGTAAGTTGACCAAGAAGACAACTTGGTGTATATCTTTAAAATGTCATATGGCACAACGGCAGGATATGGCACCTGATTCTGACTCCAACAACCCTCCGGTTGCCACCTCATATCTTGCCAGATTTCCCCACCGTCTGGCTCGGGATTCGAACTGGCAACCTTCCGGCTACAAGCCCGCTTCTCTAACCTCTGGGCTACCTACCTTTATTCCCAGGAATTCCCCCAGCGGTGCTCTCTCCATCATATGTCTTGATTCCTTCTCTATTGCAGCAGCTCCATATTTGACATCTTGATAACATGAAGGGCTCAAGTCTTAATTATCTGATTTCTGGCTTTGGAAGAGATTGTTAATTCTCACACATTTTGATTGGACTGTACTTCACAACAATAATACATTCTTAACACTAGAAAGGCCAGGCTGATGGCTGTTGTGCATTTTTTAATTGAAAAAAAATCACTGCTTTCAAAATGTCCCTCCATTTTCCCAGACCCAATTTCTGTACAACCCAGAGTTGTAAGATTTAACAACTGACAGCTTGTTGGCCTTCTTTTAGACCCCCAACATCTGTTGGCTTTTCTTGTGTTAAATTGAGCATTATTCCCCTTTGAGGAAGACTACTTACTTGCTCAATATTTCTAGATCTTAAAACTGTATGATTTAAAATGAGTGTAAATGCATTCACCAAACTTGAAGTGGCTGGTAGGATGCAGTAGTACAACAGCTGATAGAGACACTCACAGACTCGGCAGTGGGACGTGATGTGGGTTTATACAAGGCAAAAGGATAAAACTGGGAATAGAAGACCAAGGTAGACATCCAGTCAGAAATCAGTTATTAGAAATATAAAGATAGAGAAACCCTTGGACTCTTCAATAGTGGAGTGTTACGTGTCTTTCCACGTGTAACAAGGATGGTCATTAGTGTGGAAAGGGACAACAGTGGAGGCCGAGATAGTCCAAACTCAGATTATGAGGTTTTCATGGTGGCCATTGCCTGAGAGAGATAACTGCAGCTCAGATTGATAACTGTGACCTATGGACTATTATATAGTTTTATAGTATTATAAAGCATGTAATGACCAGTTCCTCTTACATGCTTATCTGTAGTCAGTTTTAATCCTCCTACTAAATGTATTAGGTTTTACTGTACATTAATAAGTTGCACTGTGCACCTTTAGATCCCGGGCACACGTTGATATTATTAGGAGTTTCTTGATTTCTCGTACATATTTACATTCTCAAGTGAACAGAAGTACAAATCTTTGTTGACTAGAGTTCATAGTTCAGACTGTGAAAATCTACTTTTAAAATGTCAGAAACAAGAACAAAATCACTACATTAGATGAAAATGCCACTTTTGTGTGTGAGCCTCCTCTTTCTTGTTTTTGATTAAATAACCCTTTAGAAAAAACCCCCACCAAACTACAGTTTGAGATATTAAAACCTTTCAAGGCAAGAATCACATAAGATCCACAATTTCAAGAGTCATGGTGTACTTTAATTCTTGTTCTTGGCCATTTCACTTAGAAGTAATATGAAGTTCAAGTTCAAGTTCAAGTTCATTTATTTATATAGCCCTTTATCACAAGCATGTCTGTCTCAAAGGACTTTACAGAAAATGAGCCAACTAGATCTACCTGAATGTCAATCAGAGGAAATTAAGAATAGTAAAAGACAAACAGAAACAGAATCAAGTACAAGACAAACAAAATCAATTTAGCAAGCCATAGCCCTATGAATGTGCTAAATTAATGCCATATATGCTAAAATGTTGGGATATTATATATTTAAGGCGATTATTGCCATCAAAAGGAAATGTAAATGAGAACTTTTGATCCCTGAACTGATTCACTTCTCTCCGTTTTAGCTGATTAATTCCTTGTCCACATGAAGCGAGGGCACTGATAGTTTGAAAGGTACTCAATATGGATCAGATCCCAATCCTGTATTTCAGATTGTGGCCACAGGGATCTGCCACACTGACTCCTACACACTGAGTGGCTCGGACCCTGAGGGAGTTTTTCCTGTGGTGCTGGGCCATGAGGGAGCTGGCATCGTGGAAAGTGTCGGAGAGGGAGTCACCGGGTTCCAACCAGGTACTTTTACCATCTAACAGAACAATTAGTGCTTGCAGTGTAAATGTTCGCACCAGAATGGCTTTGAACAGAACATGCCATGTTTGTGTTTTCAGGAGACACGGTCATACCCTTGTACATCCCACAGTGTGGCGAGTGCAAGTTCTGTAAGAATCCCAAAACAAACCTGTGTCAAAAGATCAGGTAAATGTCCTGGGTTAAAGCTGCACTAGGCAACTTTGCACGTTGGCGGGTCCAAATAATGGCAGCAAAAGGTAACTTTGAAACATTTTACCAAAAATCACATAACATGGTGTCAGTAAACTGCCTCAGCACGCTCATGTTTACCAACCCGGCTGGTCTGTGATGCTTTATACCAAAGGACTTTGTCACTTCCTCTGGGCTGTGAAGATTTCCCTCCGGTTTCTGGATACTGACACCAGATTTTCATTTGGTCAAATAGCTCAAATCTACAGGGTTTTGATTAGTGGGGACTCTCTTCTCTGTTACAGCCCTGCTTTGTGATTTAGGCTGATAAAAGGTCTGTATTTGAACATAAAACACTTGCCTAGTGCAGCTTTAAGGTGCTTGTAATCCGTTATGGGAGAACATACCCCTGCCTCAGCTGAACAGTTGTTAAATCTGTGCTTCTGTCTCCTGTTCTCCAGGCTGACCCAAGGCAAAGGCCTGATGCCAGATGGGACGACTCGTTTCTCCTGCAAGGGCAAGAGCCTTTTCCACTTCATGGGCTGCAGCACATTCTCTGAGTACACCGTGGTAGCTGATATCTCTCTGGCCAAAGTGGACCAGAGGGCCCCTCTAGACAAGGTGTGCCTGCTGGGTTGTGGCATCACCACTGGCTATGGAGCAGCTCTCAACACTGCCAAGGTCAGTTATGTTATCAGCAGATAATGGGATACAGCAAAGAAAAATGGGATTTAAATAAGAATACAACAAATGGGCGGTATTAAACATGACACAACCAACAATTGTGTTAGAACATTAAGATTAAAATAAATGAGTAATAAAATATAACAAATATATGAGTTTACAGCAGGGTGTGCAAAATGACAGCAGTAGTACATACTGTAAAATAAATGGGGGAAAAACAAAACAATATGAAAATTAAGACTTACAGGGATAAATAAGTACTACCTGTTAAGCCTAGCTTTTACATGAGGTCCTAATATCCACATAATCATTGTTTTATGTTGTAATTTATCTCTTACATCTTGCACAAAAGGTGCTATATAAATATAGCTTCATTGATGAATATTGATTGATTGACTAAGTTATTGATTGTATGCAATATATAACAAAATTAGATTGCAAAAAATGTTAGTTACAATATACAGCATAAATACAGGAAGTGCAATTTATTGCATGTTATCCAGGATTCAGTAGGTGCATATTATTGTTAGCAGCAGAGATCTGCCAAACTGCAACTGTTTCTTGCCTTACTCAACCCTTAGGTGGAGGCAGGGTCAACCTGTGCAGTGTTTGGTCTCGGAGCGTTGGGCCTTGCTGCAATCATGGGCTGTAAGGCGTCCGGGGCAGACAGGATTATTGGCATTGATCTCAACCCTGACAAGTTTAAAACCGCTCAAGAGTTTGGAGCCACTGACACGGTGAACCCCAAGGACCACAGCAAGCCAATCCAGGAGGTTCTGATAGAGATGACAGATGGAGGGGTGGACTACTCCTTTGAGTGTGTGGGCAATGTGGGGATCATGGTGAGATGAACCATAAAGAGTGGACGAATATGATGATTCAAATAATGTAATCTCATAGTGTTGACCAGCTCTATACTTGAAATAATTCATCTGTGGATAATGAAATGAAACACACAAATCATGATTATCTTTTACAATTATTTTTTAGCCGATTGTCATCTAGTACAGTAGATTTCAACCATGTGCCCTCATGACCCAGGAGTGTTTGGTTGTGATGAAAACCTTCACTCTTGGTTCACAATTAGGGTTGATATGGGTTTGGGCAGCCAATACCAATATTTTTTGACTGAAGTTGCCGACAGACGATATTCAGTATCTTTATATGTAACCATTTTCATGCCAAAAGGTTAAAGTTTTCAGTTTTTCCCCAGCAGTTTTATTATTTCTGACCATCATGGGACACTAAGACTCTCCTCTTAAACTACTAATTAAATACTCGTAGGTTGGTTGGCAGCTCTTTAAGGCAGGGTGACACACCACATCTATTAAATATGGTAGGGAAACTCTGGAATACATTTGGCCTTTAAATTAATAATTTATTTACATAATGTAATATTTACACAAAGAAAGAAATAGGTCAAATTTCATTGCAGGGTTGCAGAGAGCTGTAGTTTTGCTTTCTGTAGTTTAGGTCAGGGAGGAACCTCCATCATATCAGACTTGCATAAAAATTACTGGCTGATATCCAATATTTCATATAAGGCCAATATCGGCAAATATCAGTACTCATCGGGTGCTGCGTTTGTTCTGTAGTGATCCATGGTCTTTTTGTGGCAGAGGGCAGCACTGGAGACCTGCCATAAGGGATGGGGTACCAGCGTCATCATCGGCGTGGCGGCAGCTGGGCAAGAGATCTCCACCCGGCCCTTTCAACTGGTGACAGGACGCATTTGGAAAGGCTCTGCCTTCGGAGGTAACCGGCCGGAAGACATCAGGAGTAGTTCATCCTGTGATGTCAGTAGAAGGAGTTTGCCACAATTGATTCAAGTCTTCCCTTTCCTTTAAACCTTTACATGGCAAGCGATTCCCATGAAATTCAAATCTCCCCATTAGTGATTGATCGTTTTCTCATGGCATTTTGTCAATAATGTACCATCAATAATTTAGTATTGATAGTCAATTATTATCATTCTAATCAGCAAAGAAATCAGTAATGAGTCCAGCTGGAAGCCAAACCACTAAATATGCATTGATGTCAACCGTCAAAACTAGGTATAGATTTGGGGGGAGACAGGTGTACACGCATGCCTCAAGGTGAATTATCCCCACAATTATTTCTACTTCAAACTCACAAGACTGCAATTTTACTCATTCTGTTTTAGAAGCACAGTTGAGTTTTACTGAAGCACATTTTGTGGTTGGCTTTGGTCACAAGCATTAACACCTTTCCCCTTTAAAAAAAAGAAGAAGGAATCCTTCTCCTAGTTGTTTGTCATTTAAAGGCATTTCAACAGCAAATTAAACATTAGCCATGTTTCATTCATGTTTTGATTCAAGTTTCCCCTTCAGATCAGGGTTCAGTGTATTGCACATTGACCGACTCCATCTTTTGTTTCAATCTTTCTGAAATGAGGGAAGAACTTTGCACCATGCTGTAGTATACCAGTGTGATTTGCTGCACAGGGTTTGATGTTCCACTCTCGTTACCTTTTTGAAAGATGAAAGGTTTCTGCAATACCCTAATGAAATGAGGTCACCTAAAGTCTGCACTTTTACCAGGATATAAGAGTATCGACAGTGTCCCAAGACTGGTGGAGGACTATATTAACAAGAAGCTGAAGGTGGATGAATTTGTGACGCACACTCTCCCCTTTGAGAAGATCATTGATGGCTTTGATCTCATGCACGCAGGGAAATGGTAAGCCTTGGTTTCAGACACATTAGAAGTTGTTTATGGTAATGTGCAGTGTTTTTCTATCCCTCTTGAGTGTTGTCTTTCAAAGGTTTCATGCATCACTGCTGCCCTCTGCTGCCTTAGGACAAAATCGAGTGTTGAGTAGTGTAAGACAGGGTTTTATCTACCCCCCCCCCATGCTTCCTTCATGGACAAGTATAATTTGTGTCAGTATTATATTTTAGGCTGGAGAAGATACTATATCCATAATATCATATCTCATTCACCTTTCAGCATTCGTGTCGTCCTCAAGTTCTAGATGCAGAGCCGAGAGGAACACAGAAAACCATGACATCACTCCTCGCTTTTCATGCCCAGTTAAATAAATAATCTCTCAAGTCCCTGTTTGAGTCCATTTTATTTGCACAATCAGACATCTTTTTGATCAGTGTTTCCCCCCCTGCAGGAAGATAACATAGAACATGTGAGAATGAACAGCCACAGACAACCAAATATCATCAGTGTTGGCAAGTTCTTCATAAGCGTGGATTGCCGATTGATTGGTTTTTAATGAGCAGCACAGAGATCAAGGCCTTATGAAATTGTGGAAAAGCACACTGAAGACACTAATTCCAGTTAAAAATTAAAATTAAAAGGCAGATTAGGCCTAGCTTGCTTATAGAGTTGCAAAATAATCATTTGATGATTCTACCCTTAATGCTTTGAGCACAAGGCTGGTTTTAATCTTTTGTAGGAAAATGGTCTGACCTGGTCAAAAGGGTTGAAAAACAGCTATTACATTTTTTTATTAATAACTTGACTAGGGAAATCGGTCTCAATTCTCTCAAACTGAATATAACACCCTTGGATAAAAGCTTTTCACTTTTGAAGAAAATCCACTTCCTGAACTGAATTGCAAGTGAAAGTTAAACACGCCATCACCCATGATTAGCTCAGTTCACGCCCTTCTGTGGAAACTAACTAAATAAAACTATTTTAATGCTTGTTCAATTTATCTTGATGGGATTAAAAACACAATTTCCAGTTCAAATTTGTACTCATCCCATCAATGTACTACCCTGGTCCTAGACTATTAAGTGAGTCTGGAAAGCTACTTTGATATAACCAACAAAGCATTTAGTCAGTCATAAATTATTTATTGAAAATGTAGAAATCAGCCGTTACTTACTGACTAAATGCTTTATAGGCTCCATCAAAGTTTTGAACCAGCAAATCCAGGCAAGTTTGTGAACATCACTCATCTGTGTGATGGCACCTGCTAAACATAGGGCACCCTCACTGTCACTTTGTAAATTATAATTATTTACCAATTAATTTAGTCACACCAGTCAAACTTGTGAATAAAACTGGATCAAAATCAAACCTGTCCTTGCTAGGCCATGATGTTAAAAGTTTTATGTTAGGCTATCAGTGTACGCCACTGAAATCAAATGGGCAACAAGCCCAATAGGCACCTGGGTTATGATGTCAAATAATGAAAGGCTGATGAATTAAACACTGGGATTTAGATCACCAACCTATCACAGTACAAACTCACCCAAGCACCGCTACATTAGTAATGTATTACTCCATAAGAAGAAATAAAAAGATGGCAGAGATACTAATCACATTAACTCTCTAAAAATGTATTGATAATGTATGGTGCGCACAACAGAAAACCCCCACATCAAAGTAAAATGTGACTGACTGGATTGAGAAAAGAGTTACGTGCCTCGAGATATCAGGCAAAGCTTAAATCCTACATTCACAAATGAAGGCTCAATACGCCACACCAGGGCTACTTGAACATGACACTAAAAGCAGGATTAACCATGTCATTACTGTTATTTTGGATACCTATAAGACTATAGAGGCTTTGCAGTTGCATCACAAATCTAATAGCAATAGCTCACGCCACCTTGGAGGTCGACTGAAGAATTGGCTGTGTGGAAACTATAGCCGAGTAACGTTATATAACCACCAGGTAAGATACCTGAAAAAAATTATTGTGGCGTGAGTAGGTTCATTCAGTAAGTAAAAGTTAAATCTTATCTGATAAGGTATTTATTTTCATATGTAGGTTACTTTGACAGTAAACTGTACTGTCTTTGTCCCTCGTCTCTGCTCCAAAACACTCGAGTTGTAGCATGAAAAGAACTGGCTAAATTAACCTGAACAAACATTGTTTGGCTTTGTTAGCTAGCCAACATGTACAAATCAAATGTGTTAACACAATGATGGCTAGCTAACCAGACAATATGGTTAGCTAACTAACAAGGACATCTAAAAACAAAACTGATTTATCAGTACAAATTCCCCAGTTCCCCCATCAAAAACTGCACAGAAATTAACCACGTCTACTGTTCAGATGGCCAACTTGCACACTGAAACACAATCCGCTTTTCTCTGCCTCAAGAGCCGATGACCTCCAATATGGCTGCCAGAGGGTGCTTTACATCACCTGAAAGGCAAACTTGAATCAAGCTGAGTTATTGGGCGTGCACGTCCGTCAGGTGTAGTTTTCTTGATTTTAAGAAAATTTGTCAGTTGCTGAGGTTGTGCAACTTTTGTTGATCCCGTTTCCTGAAATCCCCCCATGGTTTGTTGTACAGTTGATCAACTCATGAGTCTGATTAAGCTAGCAGAAAGAGGTGAGAGAAAAAAAGCACTTCAACATGTGCTAGTCGAATTAGCCCCGAGCTCCACACACTCGACAACAACTAGTCAGCAAGTAAGAGCTCTGGGTGACATAGCCCCAGGGGTCAAACCTCTGGGACTGCGCCAAACCCAATTTCATAAATACTTTATTTTCCTTCAGAGGATACAGTTTTCACTAATAAAACAATCCACAGTTGATATAAGACACATTCAAGTACTTCCAATACATTTGAGCAACCAATATTTAATTGAAGGAACAATGAGCCACAGGTGCCTCTTGTTTGAGGTGTTTGTGTGCGTGCGAGATCCAAAGGTGGTGGTGGTGGGGGGGTCAATGTCTGGCGAGTCCAGTTCTTGGTGCATTCCAGACCAGCACTACATTTGGCTGATGAAATGGGCACGACCGTTCTCCTCCAGGCGACGGGTAAGGATCTCGCAGCCGGTCTCAGTCACCAGCAGGGTGTGTTCAAACTGAGCAGAGCGCTTCCCGTCTCTGGTCACCGCCGTCCAGCCATCAGGCCACGTCTCGTCTTGCCAGCCACCTGAGACAACACAGTGGCATTGGCTTACACACCATCAATTAACAGTGTAAATTAGTGTAGTAATGTCTGACATCTCTTCACTGGTTAGGTTTAGAATTAATTTCAAGATCGTCCTGATCACTTTTAAAGCGAACACTCTAAAGTTACAAGCTATATCATAGACCTTATAACCACCTATGAGCCAGTGTGCAGCCTCAGATCCTCATTCTGAAGACTAAAGGTCAGCTGGCTTTTGGCTTTGGAATGACGTGCCTGAGGAGCTGAATCACCATCTATCTTTTTTTTAATCCTCTATTCTTGTCTTTTTATCTTGTGACGCAATTACTTGTTTTATGAGTGTATATACCCTTTTATTGATTGTTAAAAAAACTTGTAATAGGGCTATACACGAGGGGATGATGACAATAATTATTATCATTACCGACACATAAAAAGGCTGTTACACTCACCTTCACATATCATGGGCTCAATGGTGAACACGTGGCCAGGCTTCATAACTCCAACTGCTTTGTTTTCTAGTAAAATTAAAGAGTCCTGTTACAATCAAGAAAACTCAAGGAATTAAATAGCTACTTTCAGAAATGTTAATACTGACCATGGAGGGTATGTGGTTACTCACTGGCATAGTGTGGCACATTGGGAGCAGTGTGGAAAAGTCTGTGGATACCGTGGCCACAGTAACTCCGCACCACTGAGAAGCCATTAGCTTGAGCATGCTTCTGGATGATGTTGCCTAGTTCTCTGTAGCGAATGCCAGGCTTCACTTAAGAAAGAAGATGACAAGTAGGTAAAGAAGAAAGCATGAAGGCAACAAACCTTAAAGAATAAATCAAGTAGGGTTAAATCGATACATCAAGTTTAAGTTGTGGTGAAGGTGGACAGAAAACCCCTGTAACCCAGCTGCCATAGACTGTACATCAACTTTCTATGACTGGAAAGTCTCATATCTGCAGATTAGGGCAGTGCGATATGGACAACATATTCTATCACAATATGGGTAATTTCATAACTCAATAACAATATAGTAAATCTTTTGTCAATTTGATGAAAAGTGTGTCTATACAGAATAACCACATGCCTCAATCAGTGTATCTTCTGTTCAATCCATATCTGTTTTGATCTGTATTTCCCATTTCTCCCTTAACACAAAAATGGTAAATAAGACTAATAGAAAACATAAAAAAAGGTGCATTTTCAATTGTGAACTTCCAACTAATCCAAACACTACCAAAGGTCATCAGCAGGGGGAGATCATGTCAAATTTAAAGTAATGTGGATTCACTAATCTATGGAGGAAGCACACCAAAGGCAGCAAAAACAGATTATTCACAGCCCGGTATGACTGCGGTCAATTGAGCTGTCTCTTGTGAAACCATGGCCTAGCCAGCCGCTCTTTATATTGTGTTGCGTGTTTAATGGTGTCTTTACAGTACTTACCAAGCATCGAGTCAAACCAATTTTATTCTCAGTGTTCGGTCAAATATAGCGGAGCTATGCTGTCCAGATTACATACATAGCCACACTCGTGATAAGAGCTGATGATCCATCGCAAACAAGACGGTATCGTAGAATCAGGTCCCAAACCAAGAGGCTACAGGACAGCTTTTATCACCAGGCCATCAGGCTGCTGAACAACTGACAGCTGCACAGTTGAGTGTGGGAGGCATGACCCACCCTTAATGGCAATAGGTGAGAGTTGGAACGAAGATTGACCGATAGATCAAGAGTTTTCCCTTCTGGCTCAGCTCTCTTTTCGTCACAACGGTGCGGTAAATAGAGCGCAATACTGCTCCCGCTGCTCCAATCATACACTTCCATCGGATAAGTGCTCCAACCTACTACTCCTCAGTAGAAATTTACAGAAATGTATTCGCCTGCCTTGAGAGCCGTACGCAATACTGTGTAGCTTCGTCTAAAAAGGAGTAGTTATGTAAACTTGATAAACAGAGATGGTTGACTGTTATACTCCTATTGATATCTGGAAATGCGCAACTAAACCCTGGCCCTGAACTACAGTGTATGCAGACACTATCTGATCTTAAAACTATCTGGTCTTAATGTTATTAATCTAAATGTGCGCAGTTTGTTACCTAAAATGGGTATGGTTAAAATGTATTCAACAGAGGCTGACATTGTTGTAATTTCAGAAACCTGGCTGACAAAATCCATACTTGATAAGCATGTTTTTATCGGTGGTTTCAATATTTATCGTGCTGACAGACGAAAGAAAGGTGACGGCGTTGCGATCTATGTGATGTGGCACACTCGGGGGTGAAATGAGTGTCCACGTGATGGGCGATAACAGAAAGGCTGTCCACACACAGAATCACAAAGCACAGTATCATATTCACTGTCTCAGGAGAGAATAGGTTAGTCCGTTAAGGGCAATGTCATTTAAGGGGTCATCGTTATCCAGTCCAGGGGTCGGTACACGGGGAAGGCTCTCGTACAGTCCGGGGGTCAAGGCAGGAGATGGGTCGTCAGATAGAAATGGGTCATTACCAAACAGGGCTCTCAGACACGCAGTCATCCACTGGATTGGCAGTCTCCTTCCACTCTCTCTCTTTCCTCCTCTTACTTTCTCCATGGGTCGCACACTTTCCTCTGCTTTCTCTCCCCTTTTAAACCCTGCCACCCGTGCTCTGATTGGCCCTGCCCGCTCTCCCTAATCGCCTCAGCTGTATGGGATCTGGCGCTAATTGGGGCGGACGTCCGTATATGGGCTTTAGCATCCATGCAGGGAACGGCACGTACCGTCCCTCTTTTACCTCTCCCCTCCTTGATGTGACATACCTTTGTGGGTGGCCGCCTTCCCGGTTGTCTCACCCGATAGGTGACGTCACTCATCTTCTTGAGTACTTCGTATGGCCCGTGCCACTTTGCCAGGAACTTGCACTCCGAGGTGGGGACCAGTACGAGTACTCTGTCTCCCGGGTGGAAGATCCTTGGCTGGGCCCGGGGCCTCCGGCCGTACAGGAGCTCGAATGGGGAGAAGTTGGTTGAGGCCTGGGGCACCTCCCGGATGGCGAAGAGGAGGTAGGGCAACAGCTGGTCCCAATCCTTCCCGTCCACCTCAATGACCCTCCGCAACATCTGCTTTACCGTCTGATTGAACCGCTCTACCAGCCCATCTGTCTGTGGATGATACACTGAGGTCTGGATGGGCGTAATGTTTGCAGAGATCTCCTCCGGGATCCCCACTCTGGAACACATCATGACCAGCTCCCGGGAGATTCCCTTGGTGGCCATGGTGCGTAAAGGTATGGCCTCGGGGTACTAGGTGGTGTAGTCCACAATCACCAGGATATATCGGTGACTCCGCGGCAGCAGCCTGATCAGGGACAAAGTCAATCTTGTTTCGTTTTTTTACCTTACGTTCCAGGGCTTCCGTACAAATCTGACCTGGTGGCACACAAAATGCAATGTAGAGGTTGATGGAAGCTGCCAATCTTTTTGGCGATGGTCTCGTTTATTTACAGTAATTATACTCAAAATGAATGTGGTAATGATTTACTGATGGTAACATGAAATGTAGCACCGTTAACAAATAAATGGAGACATAATAATAGCATTATGATTGCTGAATCATCTCTCTACGCATACTAACAGAACATATGTATATACATTAATGAACATTCAGGGTTTAAAACAGAAGTATGAGCATTCATTGTGATATTAAAGATCAGTTAGTTTGAATATGATCTGTAGTTGATCAGCTGCCTTCGTCACATGGAGAATACAGTTGTATATTAATAAACATAGCCTATAGCATATTACATACATAGAAGTACTGCTTAATACAACAATGTGTTTGATAATAATATGCACATTTATCTGTTGTCTAACAATCATTAAACTATTTAGTTATGTAAATATACCACTCTACTGTCTATATTCTTCACATATAATACTTCTACTGCTGCTACTACTACTATTATTATTAGTAGTATTATTATCATTATAGAAACAATAATAATTATGAATTCTTTAGATGATAAAATATTTCTCTAGTAGTTAGCATGGAGTTCTGTATGTCCTACACAGGGTGTGGTAGAGTTCTCCCTCTGTTTGCTGTTCGCCAAGTTGGTCAGCTATACCTTCCTGTACTGGCTTCCCCTCTACATCTCAAATGTTGGTCAGTATTTGCACACATGCTCTATTCATCCAATGAACATGATATAATACTTAGTTTAACCACATAGTTTTTAATACATTGTTATATTTTTATTTTCAGCACATTTTGAGGCCAAAGAGGCTGGGGACATGTCAACTCTATTTGATGTAGGAGGAATCCTGGGTAAACTTCCAGCCTTGATTGACAGAGGATTTTATAATCTGGTTGTATGCTAATGATCTGTTATCACATAATCTCACAAGATCTCACTTCCAATCAACTGTACATGACTGTTATGTCTGTGACTGCAGATGGAAATATAGCAAGTAGCTTATCTCAAAATAAAAAGTCCCCAACAACATAATCTTTGGTCTTCAGCCCAGACTTTGGATTGTCCAGGAGGATGTCAGGCAACTCCATCTCAAAATACAGCCAACAATGTCGCTGGTTTGAATCCCCAGAATGGAGAAAATCTGGGAAAGTGAATGAGTAACACTATCCACTACCTCAACAATTACTGTTGGAGGTGCCCTGCTGCAGTGGAGCTGCTCAGTGACCAACAGTAGAAGACTGGTTGCACTGTGCTGCTCCCAGTGACCAACAGTAGAAGACTGCAGTTGTACTGGGCAGTGGATCTGCGATATGTCTAGGAACCAGAGCCAGCGAGGCCTTAAAAGTAGTCAGTAAAATATTTAACTGGCGACCAGAGTAGAGCAGCTAAAAATATGTGCCAAAAACACTGACCAGGGACCTGTCTCACAAAGCGAGTTCAACATTTCCCTAAAAGGTTACTTCCTGTCCCACCACTATCAAATTTAACCAACACAATTACAGCCATGATGCACTACCACATCATGTTTGTTGTAGCCATATGCCTCTCTATTGCAATTTAAAAATGCTATGCTTCACCTAAATGGATGACCCTCATACTTCCTACAAGCAGTTGTGGATTACAGATCTTGATAAGAATCTACAGTTCCCTTCATCCTCCACAACTTAGCCACAGTTCAAAAATGCCACTAAAGGTCCTTATATACAGTACTTGCTTCCAACTATGGATTTGCGTGCACAAGATGGCTACCCCGCGTATCCTACGTCCTTTGGAGGGTTGGTTGTTTTGAGTGTTCTCAGAAATTAAGCACATGAACAGTGGGGGCAGTATATCAGGATGTGACAGGCAGGTCACAGGCCACCAGAAGTTCTCAATGAAGATATAACGGTGTTGGCCAGGGATGATTCAACGCATGGTGGAGACAGCAGTATTTAGGGTTTTGCGTGTTTAATGGTTTGCACCATGGAGAGTTTGGACGGGAACAGAACCGCAAGCACAAAATGAAATTTGAGCCTATAGAAATAGAGGTGTTAGTGGAAGAGGCAAATAAACATTTGGATGAGCTACAGCAAAACAAATGAATATGACTGAATCTGAATATGACACAAATAAAACACTATATGGGAGATAATTTGTGAGAAAGGAAATGCCATTGGTAAAACAAGAAAAACAACAGATGAAATTAAAAGAAAATGGCAAGATATAAGATGAAGAACAATGAGTTTTTGCCTCAGTCATTCCAAAAATGTTCACACAAGGGGGGGGAAATACGTTCTCTACGTCTAAGTTCAAGTTCATTTATTTATATAGCCCTTTATCACAAGCATGTCTCAAATGACTTTACAGAAAATGAGCCAAACTAGATCTACCTGAACAACAATCAATGGAATTACATGACAGAACAAAGCACAAGACACACAAAATACATTTTTTGCAAACCATAGCAAGCCTACCTACTCTACATGGCCTAAACTACCCGGTGCCTCCAGCCTTAGACCCTCGAGGCATGCAAGGAAAAACCTCCAAGAAAACCTTATTAGGTACAAAAATGGAAGAAACCTTGTGTGGGTCAAGTCATAGAGGAATCCCCCACCAGGATGGCTGAGCGTGCAATAGGTGCTGGGACAAACAGTGGAATGTACAATAGCATAGGCAATGATGGTGACATTGGAAACGGATAAGGTGATAGAGGCAGACAGATGGGGGCACAGTTGGCGACGATGTCCACAGAACCAGGGGCTGCGATCGAGTAGTAACAATGTCAGTGATGGGACAATGGCCAGCAATAACGACCGTAGGGGAAAGGGCAACACCCATGTCCACTGCACGGTAGAAACATTGCGCCAGTGTCTGAGAAAAGAGAAAACACAACAGACGTCTTTGTTAATTGTTTCTACATCTCCTTCTCGCTACAATAACGGCAGCCATTTGTGCAATTACGCAAGCATGGCGTTTGCACCTTCTCATGAAACATATTAAATACAGACGCAGTCTCGATCAACGAAATTGCGTTCAGGTCTGATAGATGACAGTGCATGTGCTACATTAATCTATTTACATTTTCTCCACCCAGTATTGTGCAAAATAGCGTGTAAACTTTACTCTACTTTAGTAGATCCAGCTAATAATATGCAATGGGCTTCACCACTTTTCTCTTTCAATGTTTGTTCTGGTCCAACTGCCCCACTTTTGAACAGTCCCTCCCTACGTTATGTCCTGCCCCAACATCCTGTTTCAACCAGAAATACATTGAATTATGGAAGCAAGTTGCAATCAAAATGCCATTTCCTTGTAACTTTAAAGAAACCATCATCTGATTTAGTGTGTTTTGTGTCTACAGGAGGCATCATGGCTGGCGTAGTGTCTGACTACTCTGGTGGCAGAGCAACCACCTGCTGTGTCATGTTACTTGCTGCTGCCCCAATGGTGAGTGTAAGCTCATACATCAAATGCTTAAACCACAGTTTGCAGGAGGGCCTAGTTGTTTGTGAGGTCATCCCCTAACTGCTGGGTCCCTGGCTTGATTCAGGTCATAGCTGTCAACTTATCATTGCCATGATGTGTAACCCCTACTGGTTCCAGGGGGCACCACACTAGCTGGCTGACCCTTTACCCCACCAGAGGACCTATGTTGTCAATGGCTAATGGGGCAGGCGTAAATTGGACGACGCTTGGGAATTAGCTGGTGCTCCCATGGGTTGGAAAACAAGTGGGGTAAATGAAGAGAGTGGGGAGTATCTATTATTCAGTTAATATAATATTTAACTCCCCTTAGTTTTCCTTTCATTGTAGAATGGGAACATGTAGATATGTTTGTGTCCACATACTGTAAGTCAATGTAATTATACAATAAATGAAAATGTAAATAACAAATTGATGACAGAAAATAACATTCAGCACAACTTGCTAGTATTAGCTGTAAAATGGGACCTCTTTCACAAGATGGTAATTCACATTAGAGTGGGAGAAGTATTTGGCAGCAGTGTAATAATCTCACCATAGCTTAAAGTTCTCTCTTCAGTTAGCGTAAAAGGTAAACATTATGTAAACTTTAACATAATGTTAAGTCTGCTGAACGTTTGTTGTGTTTATGTTCTAGCTTTTCCTCTATAATTACATTGGGCAAAGGAGCATTGGAGCTACAATTGGTAAGACTTCTTTTTTGTGTGGGTTTCAACTTTTGATCATTCTAGGATTTGTATTTAAATGGTACCATCTCAAAAAAGACTAAATGATTCAATTTGGCATTTAAATGCTTTAAAGCAAACTCAGACTACAAGTTTTTTGATGTAATCAAAAAGGCTATGCAATACCATATTGTGCTGAATTTACATAGAAAATTATTCCCGGGGTCTAGACTTTTAAATGTTGTTATACATTCACAGCAATAGATCGCGGCAAACGAGTGTTCCCCAAGCGAGCCACCGTCTTTCTCTCTGTATCTCCCTCTCCCTCTCATACACACACGCAGCCTGCAGACAGGTGCAAAACACACACACACACACACACACACACACACACACACACACACACACACACACACACACACACACACACACACACACACACACACACACGCTAACATTTTTCAGTATCTCTCGGCCTCCTCGGGAAAGAGGCCTGCCCGGCCCCTAGCTCACATTTTATCACTTATCTGCAGCCAGACAGACATCTTCTCAGGGCAGTAATGAACCCTGCACCCCAGGGGGCTATATCAATATCTTTCAAAGGTTCTGCCTTTTTTCATTTTTTCCCCCTCTGTCTTGTAGTAGGCACTGTGTGTGTGTGTCTTCCACCCTGTCCTCCAGAAAGCCTCGTTAGATGTTTGCCTTTGTGTGGGTTTGCCGATATGTGTGCGACTCCACAGAGTGTCTGCATCCATTGCGCGATACATTGGTAGCGGCCATCGATCCGGCGTGTATTGATGATGTCTACCACGGGCCATTTCTCCTACATCAAAGTGACGAGCTGCAGGAGCTATCGGAGACACTCTGATACTAAAAGGCGTCGATGTGTGGCAGCATTTAAGGTGTGGAACTGTAACTACAGGCAAAAGAGACATGAGACAATGGGCATACAGTATGAGAAGCTGTACGTGGTGGTGCAGAGATGTGAAGGAAACCATAGGCACCGAGGATCTGATGCCCCTTGACCTTGGAGAGTGAGCACATATGTAGGAGCGGGGATGGGATGGTGGAGGAAAGAAGGGTGTCAGAGGGAAATGTGTCTCAATGGAATCAATATTCTTTGCCATTCATGCGTATCTGGCAAAATGGATGGATACGGTTATTTGAATATAATTATGTGGAATTGAGAATAGCAACGAGCTCTGCACACTGTAGCTTGTTTTAACCACGGCGTTCACTTCGACGAGCAAAAACCCTTGTGTGGACGAGACGTCCTGTTTGATTTGTCTGTCCAAGTAATCTGTTTGCCCCTCCCTTCTCCCTCCCACTCAGTGTCTAACTAACAGCCATATTGCTGGAATAATGACATTAATGTTTTATGGGCCATTACTGTGCTACGATAAGATGAATAGAGAAAAGGGAAAAGAGGAGCAGAAAGTCCAGACGGAGGAAAGAAATACAGGGAACCATTGCACTTCTCTGTTTTTCTCACTGGTTTTCCCTCTCTGAGTTGCTCCCAGTCCAGTGTTACCGTAGTTCTCGGGAGTGAAAACGTGCAGGACATTTTATTCATTTTCACCAGCTCTTCTGTTACTGTTTAGAATTCAGACACATGGAGATAGAATAATTAGGGCCGCAGCGTGAAGTCCGTACGTCCCACCAGGCGAGGATAAACAAGACAGATTGAGTGTATGACTGGCATAAAGACTATCTAGCTGACAGACTGGCTGACTGACTGACTCACCGACTGATTAGCAGAAGCAATGTCTTACCGACCGGCTGACTAACTCGGTGACTGGTTGGCAAGCTGGTTGACCCACAAATCCGACATGCTGGTTGGCCGGATGGGATGGAAGGCCGGCGGACGGTTGGTTGATTGAATGACTGATTGCCAGGCTGGATGACTGAAGCACCTGATTGGATGCCTGACTGGCTAAATGACTGACTTTCTGTTTATTGTGTTTACTTCTGCTGCGATGTTTGTTCACCCGCACAAGTATCATGATTGGATATTCTCCGTGCCAATTGCGCCCGTCTGTGTATGAGGGTCTCACAAAGTTTGCCCCAAATACTGGCAAATGAGCCGGTAGCACAGATGAGGGGAAACGACTTAAAGAGGCAATCAGTGTAGAAGGGAGAGAAGTGATGAAATGGAGTAAACAAGTCCCTTCTCTTCCTCACACACACACACACACACACACACCTCCTTTACTCTCAAGAGCAGTAAAGCAGCAATAGTCATATGAAAATCCATTCTCAAAGAGTTCATGAATTTTTCAAGGCTCTTACAACAGCTCTGTTGAATGCTCAATTCTGACTGGCTGGGGGGGTTGTGGTGGTTTTTTGGGGGGGGTTTCTTTCTCCGTAACACCTGGCTTTGAAGTGGCGCCGACGTGGTGCAATCTGTTCTAAATCATCTTTCTTAATCACCCCCAGCAATATATAAAGGCTCCAATCATTTTCTGTCCTGTGCCATGCAGGTACAGTCTGTTAGTAGATGGATTATCTCTCTCGCTCTCCCTTTCCAGGACAGCAGGACAGAAGCAGGACACCCACAATTAGTGGCCTGCCAGTCATCTAGTGGTACGAGACTATGATTACACAGTACTGGGCCCCAAAAAAATCATTAAACCCTTTCTGAAGTAATAAATAGACACAAAGGAAAATAATTTAGGACTAATCTGGGCAGCATTTACAAAGATCATCCATTCCTCCGGATGATTCTGCCTGTCCTGGTTGCAGATTTCCTATGGTAGCACTGCTCCAACTCCCCCAACAAGCTTGCCTAGACATACAGTAGTCATTGATCAGAGGCTGCCCAGAGAGATGCCCGCGCAGATGTAGAATCCCCCTTTTCAGATGTGGCAAAGCCGATGAGGTTGTGCCGGATATACATTGTTCATTTTGTAGTCTCTCTGTGCAAATACCCAGGCCTACACCGTAGTTTAACCTTGTACAGTCGTGTTTTTTTGTGATGACCATGGGATGGGTCCAATACACTTTTAGTTTGAACAATTCAATAAGTTGTACTTATTTTCAAGTATGAAAACTGAACTAAGTTACTTATATTTAGCCTCTAAAAATGTAGAATGAAAGTTATATTATTAATTGTGAGGGTTAAATTCATATTTTGCGATCATCACACACGCATAAAGACGGCAGCCTTGTGGACTGATATCTTCCAGTTTACCCAGTCCATCCCACAGTCCAACAGTGGATAGCAATAGTGGAGTGGATGGATATAGAATGGAAAATGTAGGATCGGTAAAAGTAAATGTGATTAAGTACAACTAATGGAAGTGTATGGCATCAAACCAGGCCGCCACTTTTATTCAGCTGGCCAGCCAGAATATAAAGGTGATTCCAGCTCTAGGAAACATAGCATATAGCATAGCATACATAATGAATGGACACTTAACGTGATGCATTTTTACTGTAGAATACTGCTTTGTATGCAGCCCCTCCCACCTCCGTTCCTTCTCCTGTGGGGTCATAACCACGTGATATGTTCGACAGCTTTTGCACATGTTCAAACAATGAATCATCTGGACTCCTCACACACCTACTGCTTCTAACCGTGTGGCAGCCAATCAGCTCAGGTGAAGAAGTAGACCCTTCGCTCGCCTCTCGCCTTCGCCACCACCGAGACAATCGCACACGCCTTCAATGATTCAGACGGAGAGGTGTTTCTTTCATTTCAGTAACACTGCCCACATGCCATGTTAAGAGCCTTGTTGGGTCCTTACGCAAAAAGAAAGTAGTCGATTATTTATTTCAAAAGGCATTTTGTCAGGCCAACATCCCTGACTGAGACCTGCCATTTTGGTACACTGACATTTAATTATCTGCGTTTCAAATATAGGATCATTGACATCTGAGAGACAAATGCTGCATCATCCGTGATATTTACTGAATAAGTGATATTATTAAGAAACAGACATTTGTGAGTTGTTCTGGTTGCAGTTTGATACGTTTGATTTTGTTATCGTGAAACAGAAAAAGGAAGCAATTAAAGGAATTGTCTGAGATGGGAACATAAAGGTCGTAGCAGTAGGAACACTGGCAGACAAGAACACGGCAGACTTGCTTGGCAGTTCTCTTGAGAGGTGTGAGAGTCAGGTAAACAGCAGACAGACAAGCCAGTCGAGGAGCGGCGGAGGCTTCTAACCGTTGTGCTCCGTTATTGAGTTGCGATAAGCTGGAAACTGCACCGTGCTACGGTAATACAGTGTTTTCTCACTGGTGTTGTGTTTTTGTCAACAATCTGTTCAAAACAGATTTGAAGGTCTGAATCAGATATGCGTACACACACAAACACACACACACACACACACTCACACTGAATTACGAGTCAGACAGGAGGATTTCTATTTTAGGATGTAAGTATTGCACCCTGAGATTCCCTTTGATATTTTTTTCTACATCTTATTCCTAGATACTCTAGAGTATCTGCTTATGTGTGTGTGTGTGTGTGTGTGTGTGTGTGTGTGTGTGTGTGTGTGTGTGTGTTTGTATGCTGCATTGTACATGCAGGAGTGTGTATGTACCTGCTGCAAGCGGGGGGTGTTGCCCTGCAAGCATGTGTGTGTGCATGTCCAGTGTGGTGGGAGGACTGAAGAGCAGCTTAATGGCCTCTTCCATTCCCTCTCTGTGGGAGACAACCTTGTGGACGGGGTGTGCGTTTAAAAAAAAGGAAGAGCAAGCAAGAGAGACAGAGAGAAAGAGTGAGGGTACAAAAGTAAGACAGACAGAAAGAGTGGGAGGGAGGAGAGAGAGAGAGAGAGAGAGAGATATTTTGAGAGAGAGAGAGGGCGCGAGAGAGCG
>OMOT01089651.1:5561-26928 GCA_900312575.1 Acanthochaenus luetkenii | reverse complement strand
TATATAGTATTGTAAACTAATCAGACTGTTTTAATACAATAGTACCATTTATATATAACAGTTGTGAATTAAAATGTACAATGTTAGGTTAAATGTAATTTGATTTCTAAATCGTATTATTCTTTGTCCCTGTGATGGACTGGCGATCTGTCCAGGGTGTTTCCCTGCCTTCCGCCCAATGCATGCTGGGATAGGCTCCAGCCCCCCGTGACCCTGATGGGTCTGAATTTATTAGTTTGAAACTGAATTCCAATAAACTTGACACTGAATGTAATACTATGAAATTGTATTAATTTGCTCTGAAACTGTATTCACATCTCACAATTCAAATTCAGTTCTCACAATTCTAATTCAGTTCTCACAATTCTAATTCAGAACCCGTAGCGGGTATTTCAAAAATGCAACTTGTGAATTGTGATTCAAATGTAGTTTTTTAATACAGGTATTCAAGTTGAGCAATTCAAATATAAATAATTCAGATTCAGTTCCTAGTGACATCTTTCTGCCCATAGTTCTCGTCCGTATTCAAACCCAGGACGTCGTGTTTACATGGTATGCGCAGACCACTGAGCCACCAGGTCAATTTTCACAATTTATTCACATCAGATGCACACGTACCCGTGTCCACAGGGTCGCAGCTCGGTGTTGGCCATGATGTCGCAACACAGCGTGCAGCAGTTGTCTCGGATGCTGACCTGCTTCACCAAGGCCAGACGCCGGTGTCTGAGAAATAGACGCGCACACAGGCAAACACACAGAGACAGAAGAATAATGTTTACATATACAGTATATAGACAAGCATTAAACCTATGTAAGAGAATAACATTTTCCTCAGTGCTGAGACGACGCCCCTGCGTCTTCCCTTATCCCGTACGAGATGCTAATAGAACAATTTCAGACTATTTTTATTGTTGTTCATGCAGATTATGCAGAACACTAAGAATGACATGCTTAACAGACACTTGTATAATGGGTTGCACTGCAACTAATCCACATGGATGAATTGTGAATATTGCTGCACACTTACACATATTAGACTGGCTTCATATTTCTATTACAGTATCTCTATTTTCACGGTAAGTAAAACAGTTTCACATCTTGGCTTTGTCAGGTTCACAATGTATGCTCTATGAATATATGTTTGCTCTAGGGAATAGTTCACAAAAGTCACAAGATATTCAATATGTAGGCCTACCTTAGGTTTTTGGGGGCACATTTTTGGTACAGCAAAGGAAAACATGTCATTGCCTTCAAAATGTTTTTTGTTTGTTAGCGGACCAATTTGGGAATTTTCACTTTACAAATCGATGAAGGTATTATACAATTAAGATGGATATAACATTGGAGGACTGACATGAAGCTCAGGTCGAAAATTCTACTACCTGATTAAGTGAAAGGTTTTGAGGATTTGAGCAATGTACCTATCCATAAGATACTTCTACGACACAATGCAATAAAAAAATTCCCTAAATGATGCCTCTGAGAAATGTCTGAGTACGTGATGTATGGCAGTAACCACACTGTTGGTGCCAGCTCTACATCACACGGTAACACATTTTGAAAATAAAAGCACACAGCCAATAAATGGTTTAGCCTGTTGTTTTTTCAAGTCACTAGCTGTGATTAAACCAAACATTCATTCATTTGCGTTTCCTGAACAAAGGGTGATGTACCGAACACATTGATTTCTTTAAATACACCATACCACCCCGTTTGCTCCAATTCTATATCCAAGATAAAGCGCAAAATGATGAGCAACTAAATGAATTTAGATACATTTTTGTATGCAACTTGACAGGGAAGTACTGCTGAACCACTCCTTCTAACAAAGAGTGTAAATAACTACTTTGACTTACAGCGTAATGGAAAGGTTTCATTTGGACTGGAGCACCCCTTTTATAATTGATTAGTCATGTTTGTGTCATGCCATACCTCCTGTTGAGCGCTGTGTGGAAACAAATGATCTACTAGCCAAACAGTCATCAACCTCAAGCTTTTTGCAGAAAACAGTTGGGTAAGACAATAGATGAAATACTGCTTTCCAACATTCACAATTTGTAGTTGCTTTTAGGCATACAACCACATTAAGCACCAGCCTAATTTCTTACCTGGGCAGAATTATCTTCTCATTGGGCAGCAGGGAAGCAAAGTCGTTGAAGGTGCTGAACTTGATGGAGGGTGGGTGGCGGAAAGGCTTGGCCCCAAAGTTAAACTCACACTGTTGGTAAGACATGAAGCTGGCTGCCGCAAAGAAACCAGACCTGAAAGAAAGAAAGAAAGAAAGAAAGAAAGAAAGAAAGAAAGAAAGAAAGAAAGAAAGAAAGAAAGAAAGAAAGAAAGAAAGAAAGAAAGAAAGAGAGTGAAGAGGGCAGAATCGAAGTAAAACAAGGCAACAGGTATTTAGTATGCATGTTTATGAACTAGACACATGTGAGTGAGTAGGACTAACCACTGACACTAGAGACACTAGTGAGGAAGAACAAGAGAGACAGACAGAAAGAAATGCTTGTCTGAAAAGCAGTGGTGAGCGGTGAGCTCTGGAACTGGGCATGCCCCCCACTACAAATGACTCGCTCGCACCCCCCCTAATAAACAGACCGGCCACAGCGGACCAAGACGAACCGAGCAGCTATTCAACTTGTTAAAAAAATTATCAAAAAAGTTTGCACACTTCCCTACCTTATCTGTACACAAAGTTCATCCCCTGATCCTTCTGCGTAAATTCTGATGACTGTCAGAGAAGCTGTCAGATGTCTTCTGCATTTGTAATTCAATAGTGTCTAACACTGAAATAAAGATTTTGATAAGCAGCCTCTCTCTTCCTCTTTGCTGGTTCTCCTGTTCCTCTACCTGCTAGGTTCTCCTGTTCCTCTACCTGCTGGGTTCTCCTATTCTTCAACCTGCTGGGTTCTCCTGTTCCTCTACCTGGACACAGTCAAACTCTACTCCCTGTTTTGCTCTGCTGTTCTCTTCATTTCACTCACAGAATACTCCCAAGCACTTAAGACAACCTTTTACAATGATATTCCTTTTTTTCTTCAAACGTCCTCAGAGAAAACGGTACAGAACGTAACGTATCTCTCATATTTGACAGAGTAGGTTTGAGTGTCGCTGAGCTAACTGGGCAAAGGGAAGGGCAAGGGCCTATCAGCTCGCTGGTGGCAGTGATGCACATGCGTGTTTCCAAGATATGCTGGTTCACCGACACCTTTTCTGCCCACCATTCCGAGTCAGGGGAAACATGCATTACTCTATGAATACGACTGGAAATGACAAAGAGCGCATGCGCGAAATAAGCTGAAAGCCTGTCAGCTTTTCTACAGAGCCCCACAAGGCTCACCCCGAGGAATATTTACTGCGTTCCCACCGCATCGCAGTATTGCAGTTTGAAAATAAAATAATTGGACAGTAAGAAACAAACATTTAAATGACACGTTTTAATGTAAATAATACTTATGCTAATTAGAATGAAATAAGACATTACAATTTTTAAAAATCTAAATTAAATTGTAATATGTAGATACTCTCATAATTTTCAAATGCCTTGGGCATGCGCCGCATTTATAGCTTATCATGACCGCTCGCCACTGCTGAAAAAGGATACGTGACTTGAGTGATTGTGCATGAGGGCAAGATAGAAAGTTAGGAAATGTGCGCGTGTGTACGTACGTGGCTGAGGAGAAGACCTGTTTCTCTGGCGGCAGCTGATGTCCATTCAGGTAGAAGATCATCTGCTTCTTACTGAGGTCCAGCAGGAACCCTATGGCATCTCCTAAACAGGACACACACAGCATTGATTTTAAAAAACAATAACCAAAAAAGTTCCACATTCCACATTCCATGCTATGGTATCAAATGAGAATTGCAGCCAGAATCAGTAAAATACAAACAGTTTCCAACCCTATCTGTGTGCAAGTCCTATTTGTGTGTGTGTGTGTGTGTGTGTATACACTGTGCATACCTTCCTTCCAGCAGGGGTGAGAGTGGGGTTTACTGCGAGCATTGTACCAGATGAGCTGCCTGCAGCCATCATACGCACACGAGTACTCATCGTCACCTATCCCATAGCCCTCCTACAACAAACACACATGCAGAAAATGGGAGAGAAAAAAACCATATTAAAATGAGACTGCAGAACAAACATGGTGGCAAGACAGAATGAGGAAATTGATATTTCTGTAAAAAAAAAGAAATGCTGAAGTGTAAAGAGACTAGAGATCTGTACATGGTTGAGGAATTTGCTGTCCTTAGTGGCCCATCCAATTTGCATCACTCCTGATGTAATGACCGTCACCTCATAGTACCAAACGCCCGAGTCCACGCAGAATGTACAACGCACACTTTCAAAGGACGAGGCGTCGCAACGTGCCTGAGGAAGGGGAGAAAGAGAGAGAGCATGGATAGGAGAAGGAAGAGCGAAGCCAAGAGAAGCAGAGTGAAAAGGAAGAGGGGGAAGAAAAGAGAGAGAATAAGAAATATGGAGACAAGAGTGGAAAGGAGACGGGAGGGAGAGTGAGAGTGAGGAAAAAAGGGAAGGTAAAGTCGAGGTAAAGCCAGAGGGAGGAAGGAAAGAGAAGGAGAAGGGAAAAAGATAAAGGGCGGAGCAAGAAAGGAGGGTCGGAGAATCAATTAAACATTGGATGTCCATTTTCATGATTAAATATGTTTTGTCATTTTGAGAAACCCCACCATTGCATGCACATGTAGCATATACTTAGCAACATTTACAGTAGTTAGTGTAATGGATTATTAGAGGACATAAAAAATACAAACCGTGTATCAATGAATCAGAATACCAATCAAATGGTCTAATCAGTTACCACTTACCAGGTACAGCAGATTGATTTATAACAACCATGTTCAAGTTATCAATCGGAGTCACCGTCACACTAAACTACATATCACCCCTTTGTACTGTGGAGGAGACGTTTATGTCAGTGGAACAAGGTTGGGTTTTAGCTCTAACACACAGTAGAGACGTATGAGTGAAGAGAGAAGGTGGCAGTGGCCTCGAAATCCTTATCTTAAGCCTTGTGCATACAATGGGTTTATGCAACAGTGGACTCCAACTGGCCTGACCTGGCTCTCTCTCTGGCTCACACACACACTTATATTGCAGTGTGCGGACCTTCAATGTTCATTTCCTAGCCTCTAACCACAATCACCCTAAACCAATCACCTAACTTTAACATGGCCCCTTTTCACTCCTTACCTACAAAATGTAGGGCGGCAGTAGCTCAGGAGGTAGTGTTCCCGCCCCGAAACCGCAAGGTCGGCGGCTCGAGTCCAGCTCCTCCCGGGGATAAATCTGTCATAGTGTCCTTGAGCAAGACACCTAACCCCAAAATTGCTCCCCGGGCGCCGTACTGTACATGGCAGCCCTCTGCTCCGGCCCCCCTAGCATGTGTGTGTTTGTACAATCACTTGTGTGTATCCGGGGGGGATCCGTGATGGGTTAAATGCAGAGAAATAATTTCACTAGGTGTGCAGTGCTCTGTGCATGGGTGTGACAATAAAGTATACATTTAATTACATTTAACACAAGAACACACACACGATCACATGTACACAAACACACACACACAGACTGACCTCTAGTCCAGTGGGAGAGATCTTGAGGTACTCGCTGACGTCGTTGCTGTTGAGCATGGTGTTAATGTTGGCGAGGTTGACCTTCTCATAGGTGAACTGACGGCCGTCCTTCAGGACTGGACAGAGAGAGATACCAGAGGAACCATTTTCACATTTCTGTCTTCAATGACACACACAGCTAATTACAGAGATTGCCGCAGCTCCAGTATGAATAGAAAAGGCCATGTCTGTTCAGCAGACATGCAGGCATGCTTACACACACACCGTCACACACTGGGCTACTCACAGAGGTTGTCCAGGCTCCACTGGGAGCAGAATCCGACCTGCCTCTTCAGGTAGTCGGACTGCTCTGCCCACGACTCCAGGACAGCAAGCCGACTGCTGATACATGACTCAGACACCGTCAGCTTGTTCTCACCTGAAGAAAGGAAGGAGTGAGTGAGAGAAGGAAAGAATGAATGAACAAGTAAAAACCTACTTCGGATACATACAGTAGTATATACATATAACTACAGCAAAGTAGGCCCAAGTGATATTTGATTCCGTGTTCATAGTCGTACTTTTCAGGCGGCAATTGTACATGTGAACAATTATTGATACAGAGAGCTGGAATAAAAGCCTGAATGTATGATTTGACTGCAGATCTCCAGGCTAATAATTGTTGGAGGTTGACTGCTCCTGAACTTCTATAATAACCTTTATTTGTAGAGCCTTATCAGACACTAAAGGGCAAATGCACAGAGTTAATTAAAACAAGAATACAAACAAAATAAGAACCATACTTCAAGTAAAAGCAAACCTAAAAAAGTGGGTTGTTAAAAGTGTTTCAAAGGATGACACCGAGTTGGCTAGCCTGATCTTGTCTAGGTTGTTCCAGAGCCTAGGGGCACAGATGGAGACGAGTTTTTGGAAATGTTGAAAATAAACAACAATCAAATATGGCATGAAAGCCTGTGTGGGAGAGGCACTGGTTGGGTTAAGTGTTGGTATGCAGTGGGTGAACCTACTGGTCTGGGAAAACTTCTCTAGGGCAATAAGAGCAAACAGCATGACTGTGGGATGGACCTCAGAGCTCTGGACAGAGATAAAGACAGACAGAAAAGAAATACAATCATGCTCAACATTTCACTGTGCTAAAAATAATTATAAAATGCATTCATTTGAGATGGTTTATTGAGATCTACAAAAAACGCACCGTTTTGTACACGTATCTAAGGTACTTCCATTCTACCCTGCCAAAAGCCTCCGCATCCAGCGACAAGGCTGTGACAGGGCAGGATGCAAATCTATTTATCCACATAAGATGCAATGATCTCCCGACACTTTTGAGGGAATTCCTGTTTTTAACTTGATCACTACGAATGATGGTAGGGATTCTTTTTTCTAATCTACCTGCCAACACCTCGGAATCTGCATTACAAAGACTCAAGGTCTATAACTAGCTGGATTAATCCTGTCTTTATCTTTCTTAGGTATTAAGCTTATTAGTGCTTCTTTAAACTATACAATAATACAAATAAAAAGTACTCCTTAGCCTAAATAGTGCATATTCAGCCTTTGCATTATACATCGCATGCAACTGAAGTTTCATGCCACACATTCTTCCTAAAAGTGCTGTTGAGTATTGCACAGCTCATGTTTTTTTCTAAGTGATGTATCTGACATTCCAATTTCTCCATTTTACATTTACTGTCTTTCTTTAATTTAGATGTGAAGCTAATGAACGCTAAAGTAGGCTTTTGATGTACCCCATACTGAACTTCATTTGGTGGAGCCCATTTTATCCTTAAAAATTATACTAATTCTTCATCAAGAAATGTCATCCAGTTGTAACAAAAGTGTTAAATCGCCACCTACCTTTTGGGGGCCATTTCTCTCCATATATCCATTTGTAATTCTACTATTGCGTGATCACTCAATCTTATTTTCTCAATGATTCTATTTGAAATCAAAAAGTATTCAATTTTAGAGTGTGATCCATGGCGCTGTGACAACAAAGTATATTCCCTTTCTTGCGGGTGTACAAGGTGCCATATATCTACAAGGTTTAAGTCCTCTCTCATCATATGAATAGACACTTGTATGTTTAAAATTAAGAAGAAAAAAATCTAGCATGCAACAGGTTACAAAGTCTTGTTATATTTTGGGCTTAATTGCAACACTGGCTAACTAAGTGACCACCCTCCCAATACTATATGTGAAAGTATAGTGAGGTCACTTTGAGGTGAATGTCTGCTGTCCAATTTCCCCATTAACTTCCATTGTAAATCTAGACACCATTTCACCTATAATAAAACCCAATACCAAGATCCATGGATAACATGTCAAAAATCTAAACAAAGGGACTTGATTTCTTATGCCCTTTCCCACTCATGCAGACTCCCACTGTATTGTGTGCGTGTGTGTGTGTGTGTGTGTGTGTGTGTGTGTGTGTGTGTGTGTGTGTGTGTGTGTGTGTGTGTGTGTATTCTCTCACCAGGCTCTCTAGAAGGTATTCTAGGGTTCCAGGACTCAACAGTCCAACACTGGCCGGTCCTGAAAAACAAAAGACAGCTGAAGTTAACAAAGAACAACAGTGCTACAGGTATAAGAATCTCCACATCTTGTATCTATTTGTATCTCTCTACAATAAGGGGTCTGTAACTAATGCAAGTCCCCGTGATACGGTTCTTACTTCATGGAGTGGAACTATTTTTGATGAGAAATATTAGTCAAAGCTCTGTACTTGCTGTCTGACAACATTAGTTTATCAGACATTTTATGGGGAAGCACTAGGCACTATGTGCACCTTGCTGATTTTTATGGCATAATTATAAAACGTTGTGGCAGAGCTGCCCCCATTACTCTGTGCATTTGTGTGAGACTGTGTCTGTGTCCTGAGATGCTGTTTTGTGGGTGTTACAACAGAATGACAAGAGTAAAAGCTCAAATCTGCAAAGTCAGCGCTCTTCCCCCCCTCTATCTCCCTGCCTCCACTTGGTATGCTGTACAGGTGTCGCCATCACGCTGTGTACAAGTCTGTGTGTTATTGTACTTATATCCTTGTGAGGACCTACCAAAGAGGGGAAGTTGAGAAAAATCATCCAATGTGTTGGCATTTTTTTAGTCCTCATTTTGAAAATAGAGGGTTGAGGGTTTAGGAGTTAGGTTGGGGTGAAGGTTAAAATTTGACATTTAGTGGTTAGAACTGAACTTAGGGTTAGGAAATGAATGCAAGTCAATGGAAAGACCTTACAAGTTGAGTACCACAAAGACTTTGTGATCTCGTAACTAGTGTGGTCGGCTCTCACACCTACACGCTCATAGAGAGCAATTAAAATGCTAGAGCGCTATCAGGAGCAAGGTTATACAAACTGGAGTGCCTGAAGAGTGAACTCAAAAATCAACCTACACCTACACCTACACCCTGTGTGTGCATGTGAATTTGTCTACACACATCCACGTGTCTGTGTACTGTACCAGCCAGTTTCTCTGCCAGGCAGCCTAGGACAGCTGTGGTGTTTCTGTGTTTAGCGGGGCTGAGAGCGTCCTGAAGTGCAACATCCGAGCTTAGACTCAACGTCTCTGACAGTTTCTGGAGAGCATCCTGGAGACAGAGGACATAGACCAGTTACTGTGCTGAAGGACGGACGGACACACACACACACGCACGTATTTTACAGACGACAAGCCAAATAAGTTAGTAAAATGCAGAATATGTAAAGCAGAATTGGCATTCCATGGCAGCAGTACGGCGATGCACGAACTTGTTAGATTGAACAGGTGGGACAGCTTCAAACGTGTATGCAAGCACATAAAAGGATTTTCTTTCAATTTACAAATTGAATGTGCATTTTACTCAGGCCTGGCTTGCATACATGCAGGTCATAGTAACACTCGGACATTCTTAGTAATATTTCAGTGGATGTAGCAAAGGCAATAGAGCTTCACACATATGCTCAAATCAGATGGGACCAAACTGATGACAAACCAGAACTGGGTCAGGCTTGGGTTCAAGAATATAGTAGAAAAATACTGCTATTAGCGATTGATTATTAACAAATTAGTACACACAGGTTCAGGTCAGGCTCAAATTTCTAACCCCAAGTCAAGCTTTCTCACTCACTCACTCACTCACTCACACACACTCACACACACACAAGCTGACCTTGGTGGGCAGGGGGCACTCATCCAACAGAAGGGTGATCACTGCAGGGCCCAGTGGATCATCCAATGGGATGACTCGTATCAGAGACTGGACCACCTCAAGCCAACCATCATCTAGGAGAGGAGAGGGAGTTGTTTTATTATTAATAATAATAATAACTATTACAACTTTAGTAATAAGGCGGCACGGTGACGCAGTGGTTAGCACAGTTTCCTCCCACAGTCCAAAGACATGCAGGTTAGGTGAATTGGACACTCTAAAAGGTGTGAATGTGAGTGTGACTGTGTTTGTCTGTATATGTTATCCCTGTGATGGAAGGGCGATCTGCCCAGGGTGTTTCCCTGCCTTCTGCCCGATGCATGCTGGGATAGGCTCCCTACTTGGAGTAGGCAATCCACCGGTTTCCTGCTGAGAACCATGCCCTCAGATTTAGAGGTGCTGACCCTCATCCCCGCCGCTTCACACTCGGCTGCGAACCGATCCAGTGTGACACACATTGGTTTTTATTCCTGAACACAACAAACATTCAATAATTCTTTGAAAAGGTTTGCCATGTTAAATGCAACAGCAATACTCAAAGTTTAAAAACAACCTGGCCACTAAAACGAACGGATTATAATCAATATGCATAGCACAGGCATCAAAAACGTAGTCTAAAATCGAAGTATACTCGGTCTTGGTTAATCAGTTCCTTACAAAACGTCATTGGCATCAAAATAAATACAATTAAGGCTGCAGCCTAGTGCAAATGTGTCAGCTATGAAGTTTTAGAAAGAGCAAATTGTAAACGTCAAATACAAAACAAAGGCATAGTCAAACAAATTAAATAGGCATACATTTGTCTCAGTACTCACACTTAGTGCAATCAATATAAAATGCTATTCAAAGACTGCGTGCCACAGGTCTAGGTACCTCAGGGCGTGATAGCCTTCAGATTCACAAGCATGTCCACTTAGTCTGGCTTCAGAAGAGACTTTTGGGGCGAAACAACCTTCTGCTGTACTGAACAGTCGTTCTGTCGGCGTGTTAGTTGCGCAAATACATAAATACATGCACGCTACGTTTGACAGCTGTGGAAACTCGACTTTCCACCAGTGTAACAGGTTGGCTTCCATCCGTCAGTCTCCCATTTGTAAATGTCCATCTCCGCAGCAACTTTCTCCTTAGTGGTTTTATTTGCAGGTAACTGCTGCTGGTGTTAGCCTTGTTAGCCTTGTTGATGTCTGCTTGCGCCGGCTTTGAACAAGACACCACGGCATCCCCCTCCCCCACCCGTTAAGTGAAACTTGATCCCAACCTGCATTTCTAAACAACTCTACTCATGTAGCGCACAGACACAACTAGTGCTCAGTTTATGAACAAAAATATTATATGTATCACGTTGCACAGCAATGCAACACAAGGTAATCCATTCAGGGTTGTTTTTTTGTCCAACATGACTCAGCCCCTATCATGTAAATATGATTGTATTCTTAAATAAAAATCAACAGGCTTGGATAGTTACTGCACTTATGTAGTTTAAGTTTGAAACTGAGGCCTGAGCTGTCGTAGTTTGTCGCAGCATTCTAATTTCAAGAGGGAATTTATTATAGCTTCATTTTCAAAAACGTTATTTATCTATTTCGTCATCATTTAGCAAATGTAAGTTTCTAATTAAGGCTCATCTTATTTTTTGTCACGTATGTCATAGACGAACGTGTTAGTCACTGATTCGCCTCGGAAGAGCGAGCGAAATTTCCCGAGCCTTATTAAAATATCATACTTAAACAAACAGCGTTCATAATTATGTTTGTGTTATACCATGAAACAGGTGTATTTATGTAATGTTTCAGTAAAGCTTTGATTGAGAAAAAAATATGCATTTTGTATTTTCTAATAAGTTATATTCATAAGAAATATTTAGCTGTATCGTTATCGATTGATCGATTAGTCGTTAATTAACTTTGGCAACTATCGATCAAGGAAATTCCCTAGAATTTGAAACCCTAGTATCATCTCATAATAACAAATGACGGTATAGTCGGTGTGTATAAAATGGTGTCAGATTGCAGACCGGATGACACCGGTAAAATCGGGAATCAGCCCAACCCTATATAGCACATGTGCTTCACTCAGTTTATCAATACGTTAATTGCATGCGTTTTTCCTGTTACAGAGACATGCTCAAAGACAATGTTTTTGTTTTTTTAAAACACATTGTGAATAAAGCTTTTGAGTAAAGATTACAGCCGGTATGAAGGAATAGGTCAGCGTGACCATGAATAAACTGCAGATTCCTAATTGCACGACTGATAACAGAGGGGTTTGAGCCTGTACAGAGTTCAAAGGGAAACGTTTAGCAATTGATTATTTGCCTGAGGGATGATCTACTCAGTCATTCAGTTGAAAATACCTCAGTAGTGAGTGGTATAAGTTGATGTCATTAGTATAGTCAGCAGAGAAAGGCAACTTACTATGTCACTCATTTGCACTGCTTCAGCGGGATGGATATAGACATATAAACCCTTCAGAAAGTACAATTACGACTGACTGAGCTATAAAAACGATGGCCATTCTGTAGACATCGAGAGAAATGGTTAAGTTACATAGTGCCTTTTGAGAGTAAATGCCTTGGGCTGACAGTTGTCTGAATCCTGACATACTACAGAGCTTTGCTTCTCGAGTGTTTGTTTTAAATGAATTAAACATATCATCAAATACTGCAACGGTACATAGCTGGCTGAAATAGTCACGTGAAGGTCAGCGGAGGTGGAGAATAAAGACAGGCAAAAAGTTTTTTCTGGCGAGTTTGTTACCACCATGACTAACCTGGTCTACAACAATTACTCGACACTACCAACAAAAAATTAATAGGCAAACTAGCAAGTAACGTAAAACGAATGTTCACACCGTCACTAACTAGTGAACGGAGGAATTGGTCCAGGCTCCAACAATACCAGGCCAACATAACAAGCTAGGCTTCCTGAACGCTAACATGAGCTACTGTGGGATAAGCTAACACAGCAGTGCAGCTCAGGCGTTTTATTACCATTGTGAACACAACAAGTACGGTTCTAGAAGTCGCTAGTTGCTTTAGTTTTTATTTGATTTGCTAAGCTCTTAATCGGTAATATTTAATATATATATATAACACAGTGCGCTTGACAAGACTAACGCTAGCTAACTGGCTAACGTTAACTAGCTGGCCATTACGTCGTCAGCCAGCTAACGTTAGATTGCAAGCTACGGCCCACGGCTCTGACTGTGAAAGTGACATCGAGGCCACCTCTCGTCCCCTTACCTTTGAATTGAGGAGTTTAGGCGCTAGCCTGCTGATACCAAGAAAGGACATTGTGTCTGTGTCAAAGTGTTACTTCCACGTCTTCTTTATAAGTCAGAAAGCCGCTGCCAGTGCACCACGGAGCTGGTTGAAGGTGCCCCTCCAGAAAGCAGAAGGTTGAAGAGAGGTTCAGGCCCGCAACAAGGAGCATAGTTGATTGGACGATGGGCCGGAACGTATTCATAGCGTAGATGGATTTGATTTGCTAGGTGACTATGGGAGGGATGCTGATTGGACAGCCACCCACCCCCACCCCCCCTCTTTCTCTCTGACGACAGCTGAAGATCAGGGTCTGTTCAAGAACACGTGTTCAGTACGGTGTGTGATCAGGTTTAACACGACTATTGAACTCATAGTTGTAAGCCAAACTGGTGATCAGGCACATCTCTTACCACCAACCTATGTCTGAATAATGTAACAAGGACTCTCATCTGATAGTTTCTCATACTTGCAAAACAGTAAGTCATAATTATGAGATAGAGACTCAGAGTTAAACGTTTTGGTAAGAGTTCCTTTAAGTATACAGGTATTTGTCTTTGGAATGACCTGCTTCTCTTGGTAAAACAAACTCAGTCTAAACTGGTTTTTAAAAAAACATGTGAAAGCATTTGTACCCAATAAAATCAATCAATCAATCAATAGTAATTCATAATATTGAGAAAAAAGCTCACTTGATGAAAAAAAGGTGACGCGTTGGGTTTTCTTTTAACAGGTGGCGGAATTGTCCTTCCATATGGCTCTAATTACTCCCAACTGGAACCAGATTGAACCCTGCGCATTTAAATTTAGTCTGACTAGCTATCAGTATGATTTACAGACCACGTACTTTGTTTTACAGCAGATAGGGATGCATCAACACCCATCCTGGTATCGGATGTTGGGCCAATACCAGGTTAAAAAGGGCTATTGGTATTGGAAAATATATAAAGATCCATAAGGAAAATTAAAAAATTCAAGGCAACGCGACTTCCTCTCCAGCCTTTATTCACATATATAAAGATCTCTCTAATTAAGAGATACTATAGCTCTTTTGTTTTTTGACCAATCATCCCAAGCTAAATCATGTATAGTGTTCAGTAATGGATCCTTTTGATACTCAATATCAGCAGATACCAAATGGTTGATACTGTTGGCAGTGAAAAGGTGCTGTAAATCCATCCCTTTCAGACCTGCTTTGCCAAAGTGACATCTTTAACGCCATTCAGAGCAACAGCTGCACAGAAAACTTGCAGTGAATGCCACAGCCAAACATTTGCAGAGATCAAAGTCAGTCCCTACCAAATGTTAGTGCATATTTTCCCATAGTTTACCCTGGAAAAGGCTCGGTGCAAGTAATTAATGCAACTATGGTGTTCAGTGAGGGTTAAAGGAACCAAAACACATTTAGCTGTAAAACAAGAACTTCATTTTTTATTCTCAGGGATTGTTGAAAAAAGGAGTAACCGGTTGTCCAGTCTCAAGGGCATTCGGTTTAGAAACAAGTACATGCAGTTCACCAGCATGAAGCATGGTTTGATTGATAGCTTACTCCATGACGGCCATGACCTCTGCCTTTGTGGACTGTAACTTAATGGCTCAACAGTTTGTCAAAATAAATAATGAAATTCTGCAATACACAAGAAAAACACTAAAATTCCCAGATGTATAAAAACAGAAACATACTGTACTGCTAAATATACAGACAGACCTACATAGACTGTAAATTATCTGGACTTGCTTTCATTTGTTTGTTCTTTCGTCACATGACATCACTTGAACCTGAACCTGTGTGGTGTGAATAGTCTCGATTGCATAATCATTTATAATCGCACTAATGCAAGTAATACTAATAAAACCAGTGGTTAAAGTCCAAGTGATTTTGCACATTTAACCCCGTTGCGCCAAATTAAGAACTGTAAAACACAGAAGAATGCATTGCAAACTACTTCATATCATGTAGCCATTATGACATGCATGTTTTTGACTATTTGTAAACGTTTGGTAGAATCAGTAGCCTTCCAGCCCGCATCATTTCGTGTGACTTATGTAAACAAACAGGGCCTCAAACATTTGTGTAGAATAAGGTATATATACGTTTTTCAGAAGTTGTAGGCTGTGATCGGATGTGTTCGGTCCCCACTCCTGTGCTCTTGTGCCTGGTAATCCGACCCAACGTAACGCATAAGATGGTATACAGTCCTAAGAGTGTCTTTCCAGAAGAAGGGTAGCTCCGGGCTCAGTCATCCTCTTCCTCTTGCTCCTCTATGGGCTCTGGGAGGAGGCTGTGCCTCAAGCAAGTTTGGAGGTAATTCACCAGTGTCCGCTGGAAGTGCTGGATGCTGCGGGGCTCTCTCAGGATGTGACCCTCGTCTGGGTATAGCTGCAACGAGTAGTTGGCCTCCACCTTCACCAGTCGGTTCAGGAGCTCAGCACTCTGCTGGAAGTGTACCCTCGCTTTGTGACCATGGCGCCACACACACACACACGAGCACACACACACATTTAAATTAGAGGTAGTCATATCAAACATAACAAATGAACGTTGAAGGTCAGTATAAAATTGAACAATAGCTCACCATCTGCAGTTCCATGTAGAATGAGGAAGTTCTCATCCTTCAGCTTGTTAACCTCCTCCAGCAGAGAGGCAGTCTGAAAAGAAACACAGCAAAACTAATATCAGCTCTGTATTAACTTGTCAAAATATTCATATTCAGACCTGAATGGTTGAGCTGGCCTCTGACACAGAAAGGGTATGTTCAGAGCATTAGGTTTAGAGCCTCACCGAGTAAATGTGTTCCTCCTTTGCTGGAAGGCCTAGGTACCTCTCTGAGAACGCAGCACCTGAAAGCAGTGGAATAACCTCTACTGTTATATAATATATATATATAAAAAACTGTTATTGAGTTTAATCTCTGCAAAAAACACATGCACATTTTTAATGGCCAGTACATTGTATGAATATTTCGACATGATCTCAACTCACTATAAAGTCTAAAGTCAGTTATGGGTGCCACAGCAGCGGAACACTGAAACAGCTTGTCCGTTGCAGCCAACATCTTGAGAGTTAAATAACCACCAAATCCCTGTAGGAAGAGACACGGAAAGCACTTAACATACAGAGCACGCTCTGTCCGTGTAGGTGGCCAGGCATAATCCTTTGTGTCCATCTATCCAGCAGAAGTATTGAATTGCCAAATGAAAAAGCACTGTAACCTTGCCATAGAGGGCTATCCGACGATCATCAATGTAAGGCAGTTGCATCAACCACCTGTGGAAACATATCATAAAAGGCCATTCGTTTATGAATGATTAATACACTGACACTATTCTCTCAGTACAGTATGGCCTAATGATATTGCGTAAGGGCACTGACTCTACAACTCCCAGATGATCTTTGACTCTAAGCGAGCCAAGCTTGCGTGGCTCCAAAGCGGAGGTCTTCTGTCCACGGCCGACCCCGCTCCTGCCGTCCACCCAGGCCAAGGCCACGTTGTGTGTGCTGGAGAGGACCTGAGGCCAGTCCAGGGCAAATTCCTCTGTCACCGACTGCCTACCAGGGACCCCGTCTCTGTGTGACAAGAAGAACAGGATGAGCTAGTGACAGGCGCGAGGCTAGAGGGAATGACATGGCTCTGGGATCACAGGGTGCAAAAGAGGTGACATTAAACCGCCAATAGCTGTTGTTCAGCGTGCTTATCCTGGTCGACCTGTCATAGCATGCGTTATGTCACGCGGCTGTAATTCGGTGACACTTACACAATGATGAGGAGAGGTTGCAGGTTGGCCTCATAACCCGGGGGTAGAGATAGCTTCAGGTGCAGATCTAATGAAAGCAAAAAGGGGCAGTGGGAAGTCAACTGTCAGGAGTGCTACAGGTAAACTCATAGTCTCTGTCTAAAACACTTCTGGGCACTGAACCGTCAAAAAAACGAGCTCCCCTTAGGCTAATACCGTATGTGTCATCATGTTAACAACGAGTCAACACAAAGAAATGCGCAGACACACCTACACGCACACACCCACAATCTGAATGAACGCTCGGGACTCACACTCCCGAGGAGACATAATCACCAAATTGAAGCAATTACTGCTTTCTTGGATTGTTACTCTACTATATTTGTCCCCTGCAGTTTGAGATATGTGCAGCCAGCGCTCCTTTGTCACCGTTGGTTACCCTACAACAGATTGAGCCTAAATTGCTCGGGAAAGGTATTGATTGTAATCTGAGAACGAGTTGTGACTCTAATTCCAAAGACTAAAGACTAAATGTTGTTGTTGTCTTTAGTTCAGTGAGCTGACTGGTTCGATAAACATGAGTATGACAACAAATAAATGGGAAATAGCCTAGGATGGCTTCTCTGCTGTACCATGGTTGTCTGCGGACAGAGTCCTGAACAGAGTCTCAGGGAGCCTCTTGTCCTCCAGGGCTTCAGCCAGAAGGGCGTTGTCCTCCAGCACTATGTATCCTACAGGAGAGAAAACACCGTCAGCTGTATCGTTCGTCCTGAACGTCAAGACAGACATGGCGGCCTAGAGGGTCGTGCTCGCTGAGAGCCAAAGACAGAGGGCGGTGTTCACAAGGTCATGAGATGAATGAGTCTTGAACGTAACACCCTCTACAGGCCGCCGTGCAAAAGGTGTCTGACAGATTAGGGCGAGGAGAGAGGGTGTGGGTGGTATTTGGGTGATGACATCATTAGTCAGACACTCACTGGATGGGTCCTTTGTACTGTGAACTGTCACTTTAGGGATTCCAGGGCCTGGGGAAGTGTTCACAAGACAAGTAAATCCAACTGTAGGATGCAGCTTTCATATTCTTTGTGTGTGTGTGTGTGTGTGTGTGTGTGTGTGTGGTGTTTACCTAGGCAATAGAGAGTGAAATGGGTTTGATTGGGGCTGAATTCAGCTTTAAAAAAGCCACATCCGTCTATGAGACTACAGGAGAGACACCGGCGCAGAAAAACTCCATCCAGGTCCACACTCAGAAATCAGAGAAGAGCAGGGTTATTGATCGCACTTAAAAGAATAGGACCGTCCGAAGCTTGTTTGATACGCTCCAGGACGTCGACGGTCGATTGCCTGTATATTAAGGAAATGTAGCTGCGTCGAGAGACAATCTATTCAATAAGGTTGAACATGAAAGCCGTTAGGTTGTGCCCAGTCTGTAATTGTCCCTCTCTACACCAGCGCTCACACATTTCATATAGGATTAATCACAGACCACGTTTAAACCAGCCACATTTCCTCCTCCACAATCAAATCTACTGAAGCCCAAAGCTCTGTAATAAAAAGAAGATATAAAACTTCAGCAGCACAGAAACTCTTTGTCCACTGAGTTGTCCTCTTCCCTTATAAATGTGTTAACTGGCCTGTCAGGCTAGTTCAAGAGGATGGAACGGCATAGCAGCACCTTTATATCACACCTCACTTGTGTTTCACCTCGCTTGTGTTTCACCTCGCTTGTGTTTCATGTCAGCAAATCAGTGCGCAGTCACTCCTCTGGACATTTTTGTGCAGTAACTGTTTAATCGGTCAGGTGCCATTAGTGATATCTTTGGATTAACGTCAGATTGGATGAGGAGTGGGCAGCTGTCAAAAATGAATCTAACACCCGTTTTGGAATTGAAAACACAGCAAATAAGAAGCCTCAACCCCACAAGTGACACATCCTATCTTCGTTTATCAATTTCATTGGAATTATTACAGCGTTCAGTGGGCCAAACAGTGTTTTTTCACAGGGATGCATGCTTACCTGTAAAGGTGTCTGCTTTGCCTGGATTCTTCTGTGCTCAAGAAATAGCTGATAATGAGAGAAATAACCCAGAAACAGAGACAGTTATTCAACACTATCCAAGTACTGTACATCACCTTATGTTTATGTCGTAATTGCTCTATGACAAGGCTCTATCTACACATATCTACATACATTAATAAAATCAGTGTATCACATTTCATTTGTAGGCGCCATCAGTGATGGTGAATTAATTAATTAACATCTAAATATGTTGTCTATCCACTTGAATATGAATAGAGTATTGTGAGAGGGCGTGACTTGCTCGGAGGCAAAGAGCAGTGCCAGCACATGGATTTTGTGACTGCAAGCATCCGGCTAGATCTGCAATTGACTTCCCATGATGCTCCCATGTGACGCTTTACACAGTCATACCTCAGTCTGTCTGTGCATGAAGGGCTTGCGCCCCAAGCAGGGTTAAGACCGAGTTAAGCAATGGTCTGCTCTGGCTGAATCGAACTAATCATGTGTCCTGCTCAGTGCCAACGCTTTGCCACGAGCAAAGTCAGAGACAAAGCCATTTGCCTTGCCCTTTTCACTGAGAACGAGTACACATTCAAATGGCCTGTTTATGTCTTACGAATGGATTGTTTTAAATGCACCGTTCAGCACCTGACCTAGGGAAGGAATTTGCTCTCTAACAGCCGACACTTCTGGAATTGCTCTAAGCTTACACAAAGAGATGATCACTTTAATGATGGCCTCTATTCTGCTCTCCCTCCTGTCACGTGTACATTCATTGTAAGGAGCTGTGAGCTGAAGGGTGATTGTACACCACTCTCACATACATCTTCCCGGCCTTCTCGTCTAGGGCGCAGAGCAAGGTAACGTCCCAGTTCCCTGACGTCAAGAAGCGAGGAGGGACAGAGGGGATGGCAGGCTGTTACACAGAGGCAGAGAAACAAAGATGAAGAGGAATATAGAAACAGGCAGATATACATGGGAATAGAAATAGATGCAGCAATACAATACAGCAAGTGTGTGCGAGAGCATGTGAAAGAGAAAAAAAGAACAAGATAGAGCTACGGAATTCAACAAAATGGAGACAGGGATGGCTACAGAGAGAGTACAGAAAGAAGAGCGGTATTATTTAAATTAAGCTTTATTTAGACAGTGGGAAAGAAGCAAGAGAGACACAGGGCTTAGCCATGCAACTATTATAAAATACATGTCCTTCTTAATTCGGAATTCACTGAATTATTTGATAAGATATAAGAAAATTGAGACAGATGGCTGGCATGCCGCCCGTAGAGTATATGTTTCTCAAATTAAGCATTTTCAAACATCCCCCCTAAAAGGTAAAGGGCAGAGGAACATTTAATTTACATTTAATTTTTACTTTATTGTCCCACCCATGCACAGAGCACCGCACACCTAGTGACATTATTCTGCATTTAACCCATCACGGATCCCCCCGGATACACACCACACACATGTTAGGGGGGCCGGAGCAGAGGGCTGCCATGTACAGTACGGCGCCCGGGGAGCAATTTTGGGGTTAGGTGTCTTGCTCAAGGACACTACGACAGATTTATCCCCGGGAGGAGCTGGACTCGAGCCGCCGACCTTGCGGTTGCGGGGCAGGAACTCTACCTCCTGAGCTACTGCCGCCCCATGAGGGCAACAAGAAAAATGATGCCTTAGATAATCAATTTGCTGAAAAGATATTGCTCAACTAGTGCGTGAGCAAGGCAGACTTTAGGCACTGTGCTGTTAAGAGCTGTAATCACACACCGTCTTATGTGAACAAGCAGTTTAGCCGTAAACTATAGAAGGGGGTAAAAGTTAGCCGCCCTAAAACTGACCTTGGCTGAGAGACTGGCAATGTGGTGGAACTCTCCACGAGCCCCCTGTTTCGCCGGCAGGATCATATAAAACACAGACCCGTCAGCTGAAAACAATGGCACCTCCTGTTGAGCCGAAGACATGGACAGAGTCAACAGAGATCTAGTATCCAACCTAGATAGTTGCAAGCTGCAAATAGCGTAATACCAAGTAATACCTACCTGTCGTTGGTTTTGCATTAGGTCCATGGACATTTTGTGTTTCTGGGGATTTAAAATCGCACAATATAGAGAAATCTATTATTCACACCATTTATGAAGCACTTACACTTAACACTGTTTTTAACAACAGTGTATAAAGCTCACTATGATGATTTATTCTTAAATGTAGCATTAACACATAGTCTGCAACGGGTAAACTGAACTGAATACTGCAGTGCATCATCGAAAACGATTCACATGCAGCAAATTACCTTACATATTAATCTGGCCAGGAGAGATATGAGATCTTAAGGAAATCAATTCTAACTCCCCGCACTGTGTAAAAGAAGACAAATTATATGAAAGCTCCATATGGCGGTGGAGGCCCGTTGGATTGCTGGTGCGGAACGACTGATGACCGCTCACCTCTGAGCACGCCCCAGTGGTGGCCTCACACACACAGAGCACCGATTGGTTCTGGGCACGATTTAGCCAACGAACCGCAAGGCGGGTGCTGCTGACCCAAGTCACCATGGAGATGTAGCTGTCTCTAA
>OMOT01089649.1:0-10517 GCA_900312575.1 Acanthochaenus luetkenii | reverse complement strand
ATTTGAGATTTTGTCACTTGTTTTAGGAAAAACAAGATTTTAGGATTCAATCGACTCGGCACAAGATGACAGGACTTGTTGAGACGGACATTTTTTGGAGTGCATCCACCCCTCCAGCCCGCCCCTCCCGTCCACGTCTCGTCCCACGGACTTTCTCATGTCCCGACTCCCTCCTCTCCTTCCTTTTGTACGGTGGAATTAGTAACGGGTCCATGCTGGGTATGGGGAAACATCTCCTCGTCGACTCTTTGTGCGGCCATCACATCCTCAATGAGGCGTTTTGTATGTGCTCCTCGCTCTGAGAGTAACCAGTGATGGAGGATTAGCATCCAGGCCTGTGCGGCGGCGAGAGCGAGGGACAAAGTTAATTTACCCAATACATAGGATGTGATGTCATTATTCCTTGCGCTTTTACGCCACAGAATATACAGAGATATCCCAGAGTAGCGGTTTCGTTCACGATGTCACCCTCTCCCCACTGAATCACATCCCACTCTTCCTCCTTTACTCCCTCTAATTTCTCCATATCTTCAAATGACAAAACCCCTCTACATCTCTCCTCAGTGCTTATTTCTTTATTCCTACTCCTAGCACTTCTCTCTTACGTGATCATTTTATGGTCATAGGAATATTGTCAGGGCACTTCGGCTCTGACCCTTGACCTCCTTACTTCTGGTTGCTTTTACAATTATTTAATTGTATTTTATGTCAAAATCTCATTACTTTTACTAACTGGGAAACTTCATCGTGTACCAGGAAGCGATGAACAATCACGCCCCTCCCATTAAATAAAACAAAGCTGATGATGATCCTTCCCGCATTATGTCCCAACATCCTGTTTCAACAGGAAATAAATCGCATTAAGGACGCAAGATGCTCTCAAAATGCATCTTCGTTGTGACTTTAACGTTGGTGATCTAGGAAATTACGCTTCTTCTACTGTTGCGCTCAGTGTAGGTCGCTCTGGATATGTAACCCGCTCTGTAGAAGTAAACTACACAGAATCAGGCCGCTTTTACCCCGGACATCCTGTAGGTTACACAGCATAACGTTGCCATGGAAGAGTGACCGAACCAGGCTACTTAGTGGGGATTTCCATCAGCTGGCAGGGAGAGAAGGGAAAACATGAACGGAGAAAGACAGGGTGGTAGGGTTATAGAGGGCCTTGTGGTTAGAGAGACTGTCCTGCAACCGAAATGTCACGGCTTCAATCCCCACAACTCCTAATGTTTGTCCATCAGCCACCATGTTTCCTGTCAGACACCGAACCCCAACCTGCTCCCCCAGTGTCATTTGCTCTGGGTAGGTACATCAGCTAAATGCCTACGGTTGAAAGAGTATTTGCATATAACTCTTAGCCTTAGGTTAGGAGTAACCGACACGAGTAAGCGGTCAATCGCGTAAAAGTATGCTAAATAAACGTTTAAATACTTTCCTGTTACTCTCTTAACTTTCTCCAGCTCTTCAGTGGAGCTGCTCAGTAACCCAAGCTGTGGTTGTACTGGGCAGCTCCCAGGTGGGAACTGGGAATGTGTGTAACTGTATGGATGGTGAAGCAGGCCGGGACTGGAAAAGCACGAGTACAAGCAGTGTTGTCTAAATGCCGTTTCAGAGGAGAGCACTCACAACGGATCGGATCAGTAGCACATGAGTAGACCGTCCTTCCCTGTTGCCCGGGTTTCTCCTCTTGGACCGGATCGCCGATCGGGGACAGCGGACGATGAGCTGTTTGGATCCCGGTTGGTCTGACAGAGGAACTATGGGAAACGTTATCTGACGTGGATTAAAGGGGCAACGAGTACGATATTTATGGACCGTAATATATATGTGAGGGGTTGATAGGGTTGTCGATCAATACCAATGACTCAACGATTACTTACGCCAATGCAACTTCCAAGAGTTACATCTTTTTTAATTTCATTACAAAAAAAAGTTATATCTTCCCTATATGGATTGTTTCTTTCTATCTAGTGTCTTAGTATCTATGATGTTATTATACTATAAACAAAGATCTACCACTTATTGTAGTTTATTTGAGTGGTTTAGTCACAGTGTGACTCCCTGGCCCTATGAGCACACAGCAGCATGGCATGTACACATACTACACACTGACCTTCTGTTTGCTTAATGGGTCACAAGTTAAGCTATCACACACACACACACACACACATTCCACACGTGCTGTGTTTTCATTCCGCCTTGGGCAGATGTGTCCGGGCTGGCAAATAAAAACCTGTCAGTTGCACCAATCTGGTACAACTGCGCTGTCAGACAGTGTCAAACACTTCCAGGCAAGGAGTCTGACGCAGAGCGATCACTGACGTTCCCATGTTGCAATTCTGGTTCTTGCCAAGAGATTCCTGAACCTTGTTTAATGCACTATCATACAGGACAGTGGTTGCCAAACTGGGGATCCAGGGAGCCCCAAGGATCCCTGAGAGGGTTCCAGGCGGTCCCCATCATTCAGAAGTTAGAGCAATGAGAGAATGTATAAGAACAGCTATTCTGATCAGAGGCTCGACTCTCCACTGTAATCTGCCCACCTATGGGATAAACAGACAACAGAAACCTTCTCAGATGAGATTCCCCGGGACAAAACCATTATCAAATGGAGGTATGTGGTCTAATGTGTCTCCACTTGGGGATCTTTGACATGAAACATTTGGGAACCCACAATATAGGAATTGGAAACATATGACAGTGTTCTTGTTTCTTCACCAAGCACTTCTCTATCATACATGATAGAGGACACAGGAATATTGGTTACGTCTGTTGTCAGGGCACTGGAACCCAACCCTAACACACCTCGGAATTGAAAGTTATTATACTGTTGTACTTATTGTATGTCACTCTGGGTAAGAGTATCAGCTAAATGCCTAAAATTGCAATGTAAAATGGAAACTGGCTTGGTATAATGGAACCAGAATCTGGCACATCCCCTATTTGATCATTCAATCATTTTCGTCCCGTTCCCATCGACACTGATGCATTTGAAGGGTTCTATTTTGAAATGCTACAAATATCCATGATGGAAACATAATGTGCTCTACTTTTCATTTGGTGATTCAGATGGTGATGTGTGTATCTCATTTTGGAAGGAGTCTCCCAGTGTGTGGAGGCAGGCTCACGTTCACTCTTGGGGTTAGACCCGGACCGACCAGGGACTTGCCGCTAAACCTCACAGACACAAACTCTCTCAAGGGGCGGGGAAGTAATTTGCAGTCTGGCAGACCAGGAAAGGAGGGATACCAAGTGGAGAAGAGGTGGGGGACATAATCCTCTAAAACATGTCTATATGGCTCCCAGCCGCTCGCTCCCCACAGTTGTAAATCTACAGGAATGTAGCCTGTTGTTTTTGGAATCAGTGAAAGCAAACCTTAATGGCTTTGAGAGATTGATGTCTGCAGACGTTGCCTGAAGCTCATGGTTGCATATTTCAGCTCTGGGATAACTTCAGTCAACCAATAATACTTTCTAAAATGCAGAAAACCTCACCTTGATCCCCAGGCTTGGTGAGTGGTAAAAACCAAAACACCAATTTGCTTTACAAGACATCTTGTATCTTTTGCTAAAACATAAATTCTAACAGAAAAGAACGTCTTAGCAATAAATAGCAACATAAGCTCTGCCCCCATTTCTTGGGAGTTTGTGATGAACTATCATTTAGGATCACTTATCCTAGTTTTTATCTGTACCGTTTTGTTTTCTGTAAAGCACTTTGTGACAATCCTATTAAAAGCGCTCTATAAATTAGCTCATTATCTTTCTGAATGTCCTTAGAATGCTTTGTGGTCTGGAAATGTGGATCTGGAGCCTAATGGGTAAAGCAAGGCATTAAAACTGACACAGTTTAGGGTTCCATTCCCACTCAAAATGTCCGTACTCATGATTGCGTAAAATTGTCCACCAACTGGCATGTCCGTTGAGCTTTTCAAGGAAACCGATGTGGGTACATTTCCGGGAAATGTCTCTATATTGCACGCATCTTTGTGTGGTTCATCTGAAATATCTAGGTCAATGTTTCTTCAAGTTCAAGTCTCTTTAATGACTGTGCTCAGGCCTGGGAACAACTAACAAAGAAAGAGAGCGATAAAGAAAGAGAGCGAGGGGGAGACGGACAGAGCACGCAAGAGCAAAAAGACGTATGTATTGTTTTTTTACGCGGATTTTTTTATCCGGCAATCAACCGCCTGCCTATAAATAGACAAAGAATACAAGAAAACATTCTGTTTTCACTTAGAGCATCTAATCTTGAGGGTCCTTCAGACCAGCCTCCCCCCCCCCGGAGTGAAACTTCAGATAAAAGAGGACGAGGGCATCTTGGAAAGTCATCAAGCTAAATGTTTACAAAGAGCCACAGAAACGTATGTGTGTGCAGAAAGCCCATTAGCCCAGATGATGCTGTATGTGCCCACAGCAGGCTCACGTGTGAGTTCTCCTGTGGAAACGGCCATCCAGAGATGCACTGTGATTAGAGGAAAACTGCACCGAAGGGCCAAAAACACCCATCTGAAGACATTGAATCTAGCATTGACTCTTAAATTCTTACTGTTCTTAAAACAAGTGAAGAAATCGGCCAATGGACGGAGATAAATTCACTTGTTTCCGATGCAAATCGACTGACATGGGGACTAAATGACTTGATTGGACATGTATCGCCGACTTAGTGAGAGGAGTCAACTGTATCTCTTTTTCATCATTATCATCATTTCATGTCTCTTTGCTGATGACGTCATAGTGTAGTGAGTGCAGTCTGTGTCTGTGTCTATGTATTCCAGACGAAAGACCACAATGGAAATACGTTTTAGTGTTCCATTTGATTATAATGAGAAGCGTGTACATTTTATAAATGTATAAACTAAACCAAACAAAAAGGAGGGTTGAACTACTTCACCATCTTCAGGAACTGCTGAAAATTAACGCTCAGTAGCAACCATTCCACCAAATAAGAAAAATACAATAAAATCGGATTGTTTCCAGTACTACCCTGCAGTGCAGCTGTCCTGGATGACAGAAAAGGAGTTTGTGTGTAAGTGCGCCTGTGCTAATGTCAGGGGGCTATTTTCCTGCTCCCGCTTCCCCGGACAGGGCCTCATCTAGACAGCAGAGAGGCAGGAAGAGAGGAAAGAGCCTCCGCCCCCCTCTTCTTCTTCTTCTCAGGAAGATTAGTTGCCGTCCTTTTGGAGTAGGAGCCTTTTTCTGGTCGCATTTTTCTCTGCCAGCGGGCCTGACCCCCTGAGTGCTCCCTGTGCAGCTCGCTAGCTTGCGGTGGAGGCCTGCGCATCCAGCCACCATCAATTACTCACTGTCCGCCGGCCCGATAAAGAAATACGTCCTTATCGCTAACCCACCTCTCTTAAAATACTATTTACACAGGCTGGATGAGGCCTTAGACAGATTTCACTACATATGTTGTTCGGTGGACACGTTTAAGCACCTTACAGTACCACAAGTGCCTATTATTTTTAGGTGTGACCCAGTGGAATACAATCCCCAAACCCTGGCAGCATCATTGCTCATACTCAGCCCTCTGAACTACACAGGACCACCTTTGTAATTTAGCAGCCAGCTGCAGCTGGGAAAAATGGCATCCCATTAATAATTATCTGTTTATTAACCTGTGTATCAAGAGTGATTTGTTTCCTCCCTGAGTATTGGGGCCAAAAACTCCACAACTGCAATTTTGGTGTTTTTCTTTTTCTCACTTGAATTGAAAGTTTATATGGCCATTCATGTGTTGACTGATTTTCCCTTGGACCTTTAAAACCTTATTGTAGTATCTCAAAAATGCACGAGCTTCGATGAGGAAAAAGCTTCCTTTAATCATTTCTGGAAAATGTACTTTTTACATGTGCGTGTTTTTTGCCCGTCAACAGAGATATACAGTACTAGGGAATAGTAAACCTGTTTAGGTCTGCCCTGGGGCAGCCTAGGAGGCGCTAAGTACTTAGGTCCCTCCCTGTGGACCAACCCAACTCAGCAAAAAGACCTGGGAGGCTGCAGGAGGGAGGGATGGAGGGATGGAGGGAGGAAGGGATGGAGGGAGGAAGGGAGGGAGGGAGTCAGGGCAGCTGGGGCGCTTAGCGCGGCACATCAATCTCCCTCTCAAATGACAAACTCACTCTCAGCAAGATGTATGTCATGAGCCACCAAAGCCAGTTAATCAAATCATTAGCGGCACCCAGTCCTTTCCTCTGGCCTAGTTTGCCGACACAGACAGAGAGGAGAGAATACAATGAGCGCTGGCTCAAACCTTTGAAAACAGAGCTTCCTCTCCACTATTCACTATTTCCAAGCCTACGAAATACAAAACTAAAGCTGCATTAGTGAAATATTTTAATGTCCGACATTATTCAGTTTTCATGATTTGTTTTCAAACATACTATGACAGGAATAGTGCACTTTATGATGTTTTGAAAATTAATGCAGTTTAGTTCAAAGTATTTATTGAATGAATTTTAAGACTAACTCTTCAAATATACTAATACTGGATCCTGATTGGCCAACAGCAGCAACTCCTCTAGTTCAAAATAGGTCCAATTGTAATGTGTTTTTCAAGGATTTTTCAAAATGCAATAACTTTAATTAACCACTCAAACAATGAAATACATCAAAAATGTCTCAATTAAACATATTTGATCATATATGTATATAAATACAGTAACATTTAAATCCTATAATAGGGCACCTTTAATTCTCCAAGGGCAGAGTCTAGAAATTGACACATACATCAATAAGGTTGGATGGATTCATACACACTGTAATTCTTCATGATTTTTGTGCATTTCACACCAATAATTTCCCTCTAAATTCCGTCCGTTATTATGAATGGGTTTGAAATCATAAAGGTCCCCAAGATGGCGTGCTGGCCCGGCCTATATATCCAGACAGATGCGTGCTGTCAGAGGGAATACAGGCGCTCATTTGAATCCATTAGCTGGGCAGCAGAGCCCGGAGCTCAACGAGGGGAGTTCTGCCCAAACTCCACCAGTCCGCCTGCCGCGCTGGGACCGTTCCTCAGTAAGCAGCACAGCACCGAGCCAGAGTTTTATTTTAGCGCCTGTTTCCTTTACCCCCACAAAAATACAAACTAGGAGGGGGGTCGGGGTGCATCTCATGGTGGACAGGGAGGTGGGAGGGAGTGTCGTCAAAAAAGGACCAGACAGGAGAGCCTGGAGCACCTGGATCCATTCTAATTGACTCCGACGCGTGGCGTATCCACTTTTTAAACAAAGTGACTCTCACTTGAGCTTCATTATATGCGCACCCCATTTCCATAGGCCTCTGGGAACGGGACCTGGGCTGCTCACATAAAATAAATGACCGCTCCATGATAAATGGTTCTATTAGCAATCCAGATTGTTAAACTGTGATATAACAGATCGGAGAGGGGCGCGGGGGCCCATTCATTTTCCTCCCTTCTGCACACATACACCGCTGTAAATAGCTTGTTTTTATGTGTAAATAACATATTAAAACTCGGCATTAGCCGTGTCCTTTGATAGAGAGGAAATTGTTCTGAATAAATAACGTGGGACGGGAATATAAAACAGGGCGGGCTGTTATACAGCCGGCGTCTAGGCTCAGAGGTGGGCATGACTTAGGTGACAGGAATTCTGCAGCCAATAGTAAACCATACACTGACAATAAAAGGGGCCCGGAACAAGGGCAGTATATTAGAATTGTCTATTTTCCCTCCGCTGGCCTGCTTGGGAAATGGCTTTCAGGTTCAAGGACCTTGTCTCGTCTGCCTCCCTCTCTCATACTGCATATTCACTTATCAGGGCCTGGCAACAGGAATAATAATGCATATTACTGCGATAAGTAATTGCTCTGTCGCGGCACAGTGGCAGACGGTCGTGGTTTTTAGCACTGAGGCTGTACGCCGTGAGCCTCTTCTCTGATATCCGATTGGTCGAGATGGGACCGGGCTGCAGCAGACGCCGTGAGTCTGTGCTACTTGTTTATTTCAGATTAAAATATGGAGCTATTTCCACAAAGCTGATAGGGAAGAAGAGTTATGGAGTGAGTTTTACCAGGTAAGAGAAGATTAAAAACTCAATAGTTCTCTACAATTGACCGGCATCTTACTTTGATGTGCGTATAACTATTCATGTATAAGTTCATATTAAAACAGCTTTAGCAACTGATATCAGAAATATATTTAGGTCCCGTATTCACAAAATGATGCAGGTATCAGCTATGGACGAATCCGGACGTCGCCTCAAATGTCATTTTGGCTCTATATTATATGTTTTTTTTAAAAAGTGAAATCAACCGTCGTGTCAACTCAATTCATTGTCAAAATGTTAGCTGGGTTACAGTGAGAGAGCAGACGGGTTAGAGCCAGCGCCTTGCTAAAGGACACACGGCTGTTGATGGACACATCGGCTGTTTCCGGGACAGGACATGTGACCTTTGGGTTACAGGAAGTACGCTCACGTCCTTCTTCGAACGTTGAGTGAGCGAAGAGAAACAGAGCACTGTGAATCGTTGGTTCGTGTACTGTATGTGCCAACTAGACATCAAATTGTCCTACATTGATTTTCCCTTGTGAACAATTCATATTAAACGTCTTCGTGACGGCAGGCCACCAAGTCGTTCAGTAAAGAGCAGAAATGTCTCTAAATCACTAGTTGTGTTTCCGTTTCCAAAGTGTCCCATCACTCTCTCAATCTCTCCAGCGCTGTGTCGTCCGCCGCTCCGCCAGCAACGTCTTTTAGTAATTCATCACTTTTATACTCTGGAGGTAAGAACAAGGTCTTTCAGCCTCATTATACCGGGCTTTCATCACACGTTCGCTGGCATCTTTAAAACAAGCGCTCTCTCTCTCTCTCTCTCTGTCTCTCTCTCTCTCTCTCTCTCTCTCTCTCTTATCCAGCTCTCTCAATCGCGGCCCAATCTTTTGCAGTATTCTGCCTCCAACTTACTGTCCAGTGTTTCCCTTACCATAGTCATTGGTGGGCATCCCGCCCACCTGACGGGAGGGGCCGCCCACTAATCAATTAACAAACAACAGCCTCATTCTCTCTGGCCAGCCCTCGGGACACAAGATTTCACAGCCAGCAGCTAGTTTATGAAACATATATTAATGTCTATTATAAATATATTAGCCTGTATTCAATTTTTCCTGCAGGGTAGCCAGGCAATTGTCTCATCCTGCACACACATCTGTTCTGGAGTGGCGGGCAAGCCGACTGCAAGCAGCAGGCTTGCTGGCTAGCTGGGTGACTGACTGGCCGGAGGGATGTTTGAAAGAGATACAGCTTACTTAGAGAAGTGCTTCATCAGTGAACTCACAGGGAAACGAGGGAAATGTCTGTATAAAGTGCAAAACCTTTATTGCAAAACGGATTCGTCGTGCTTCTACTTTGAGAGCAGGAAGAGAGGGATAGAAAGTGTGCGTGGCCTGTCTGTTTTCCATAGGCATGACTAAACCACAGGAAGATGCTCCTCTGTTTCCTATTAAAACAAGAAGACACTCAGGCCCACTGTATACAGTTTACCTCATACAGTTTACTGTTTATACCTACATTAGTACAGTAGAATCTCCAACCTCTCTGGGCTGGAGATTGTTTAGGAGGAGGAAGTGCGTGTAATGCTAAAATGTGTTGAAATCCCAAACGTGTTTTCGTTTGCAGTGGTCTAATTAGCATTTTAAATCGTAATATCCTGTCCAACGCGAATGTACAAGCTATATAATATATGTTTTTTACCGGCACAGTTTTAGTGCGTTATTAACAATTGGTTGAACAGTTAGTTTGGATTCTATGGTTAACTGTAAACAAAGTTCTGTCACAGTGGGAGGAGAAGTGGAGTTTCACAGCACCAATAACTATGAACACTAACCCCCCCCCTCGTACTGTTCATAATCACCTCTTCCCCTTCCTCCTAATCTCTCCATCATCTCTACGTCCCATGCTGTGCAGCTGCTTTCATTGATAGGCTATAGAATTCTGAGCTCTGCATGCTGTGGACTCATAACTTGCACTGTGAATAAGATACCACACAGGTATACCCTTACTATCGTTTAGATTGGATGAGAATCAACCAAACCAGCCATCATTCATATGCAGTGAGGTAGAGAAATATCCTTAGCAGAGCACCAGTGTATTTGAGAAGCATCAGTATTCCGTTCAAAGCCAAACTCAGCACAGATGGTTTATGGGCTGATCTGCAATCCACATTAGCCGGAGTTTTTTGTTTGGTTTTATTGGCGGGGGTTGTACTGTGTTTTATGGGATCTGATGGTAATTAGTATGAAACAGTACTGGTTGCTTTTTTGTCCGACTATCATCTCAGTGTTTGTGTCGTCGTCCATAGGGACCCACTGGGCCACCAGGGACTGTGGGACTGCTAGGAGAGATGGGTTTGAAGGTGAGAGAGGGTGCAAACACACACACTTGGTATTGTGAAGTCTAAATGGTTAGATATGAGCTTCTTGATACTGTACCAGGGAGACATGTGTTCACCTCACTCCAATGAATCATTAGTCCTCAAGGAGTCCTGTCTCTCTC
>OMOT01089642.1:0-13497 GCA_900312575.1 Acanthochaenus luetkenii | reverse complement strand
ACATCCATCCATCTTCAACTGCTTATCCAAAGTCGGGTCGCGGAGGTAGCAGCTCCAGCAGTGGGCCCCAAACTTCCCTTTCCCTGGCCACATTAACCAGCTCTAACTGGGGGATCCCAAGGCGTTCCCAGGCCAGCATTGAGATATAATCCCTCCACCTAGTCCTAGGTCTGCCCCGTGGTCTCCCAGCTGGACGTGCCTGGAAAACCTCCCTAGGGAAGTGACCAGGTGGCACCCTTACAAGATGCCCGAACCACCTCAACTGGTTCCTTTCGACAGAGGAGCAGCGGCTCTATGCCGAGTCCCTCACGGATTACATTTAGTTTATTAATCACAGTTGTACTTAATCTGGTATTATGTGGTATCTGATCATAGTATTAAGGTGTATATACAGTATATCACTTTACAACACAAATACTGCATTGGCCTACATGGAATAAAAAAATATTGCTAAAAACAAAAAGCGGTGGGTGTTAATTGTCTATTTTTGGTGGGTTTTGGAGTAAACTGATTAAGTGAGAGAGCGGGTGAGCGAGAGAAAGAGCGAAAGAAAGAGATGGGGGTTGCGGTCGTGATGATGTAATCGGGGGCAGAAGTAAAAACCTAGGACAGAAGTGGACCTAGGTGGACGATGAGGTTTACTTTGAAAGGAAAACTGAACTAAACAAACTAAATCCGTCTGCTGGAGCACAGGCTGCTTGAAAACGCTCCGCTTCTGAAACGCGTTCTGTGTAGATTGCAATCGAGGGTAGGATGGAATGCGACGCAGCCGCACCCGGTGGAAATTCGGGGTAACAATTTTTAACCATTTTACAGTGCTGTCTCCCTTGAAAAATTGCCAAATTATGAGCAGTTTATTTGTTAGATGGTTAACATAAAGGGAGTGGTTCTGCTACACAGCGTGAGCCTGGAGTTGGCCATTTTGTCAGTCAGTGGATACTGAGAAAGGATGAACGTCTTCATTGGGCAATTAATAAGCTTTAATGCAGGAGTCCTCCGGTGTCTGGCAGGTTTTGTTCCTCCCTGGCAGTTAATGAGCCACACGTGGTCTGTGTCTACCTGAGACCAGTTGTGGCTCATTAATTGCACGGGAGAAACAAAAACCTACTGGACACCGGCCCCTCGAGGACCAGGATTGAGGACCCCTGCTTTAATGCCACAAAAACAACTATGCTACCTCATTCTCCTGCTTCTCATCCCCTGACATATCATCATCCACATCAGTGCCGGTGCCCTCTATGGCCAGGATGCCGTTGCGGATGGGAGGGATCATGTACAGCTGCTGAATGACAGAGTTCATATAGCAGGTGGCCCCTGCATTCTTCAGACCTACGAAGCCTTTGTTGGGCCGTGGCCCCACTGGAGGCAAGTACTCCCACTCTGTCAATGTCTCACAACCTGGAAGGAGAGAGGAGGAACACCACATTTAAACGCAGTCTATAATTGACAAAGTGGGATCCAACAGGATACATTCGTGAAATTGACAAACTGGTGTCTCCTTACCTAGGTAGTACATGTCCGTCAGAGTGTCGACTATCTGCTTGAGGTTGCGGAAACAGCCGACAGCCAGGGACACCAGCAGCTCAAAGCCGGCGTTGATGGAGGCAGGGCTGCTGCACACTGGGATGGCCTGCTCTGTGGGGAACTCCCCACTCTTCATGTACTGCAGGTAGACATTAGATGCTGGGAAGATGAAGTCGTCAATCAGCTCCTTGAGAGGAAGGGAGAGATAACGGATGATGAGCGAATATGCAAAGATTAGGCATCATTCTCCTTCATCTCTTAGTTATGTTAACAGAACAGATCAGACACAGGAGAATGAAAAACTGTCCTAACAGTTTGTCCCATTCTTCTCTGTAAACTATTTGTTGCAGGTGCTCTCTGCCCACTGTACCTTAATGAGGTTAGCTCCTCCCTTCTCACAGCCGATGTAGTACTTCTTCTCTGGGGTCTGGAAGGCTAACAGCTCCTTGGTGACACCGATGTGGCCCTCCAGTATGGTCTCCTCCACACCAGTCTCCCCTGTCCTCTTAACCTCATCCTGGAGAACGCAAACATATTGTGTACCATCAGCTCTGCCCCATACTAAGGCAAAACTATTGACTAAAATTCAAATTGGCTTTGACTTTATTAAGAGACATTAGACAACATATTGTCCAAATTATCCAGGGTATCCAGTTAAAAACAACATAAACATAAAGACGACAGGCTGTCTTACCCTGATCCGTTTGAGCCAGTCGATCTCATTGTTAAGCAACACCTCGGCATTAGGCAGGTTGATGTTGCTGTTATACGCGTAGTTCAGCAGGTGTCTGAGCAAGGTGAAGTAGTCCCCTGCATGTTTGGCCCGCTCCTTGGCCGTGCTCTGTAGAGAGAGAGGAGAGAGAGAGAGAACAAACACACACACACATGGAAAAACAACAGTTAATTAGGATTATTTGAGTGGTTAGTTGTATATCAGTTTTACAATAAATTCATTTACAGGACCATCTAAGACCAAATGGTGATGCATGATCCTATCCAGCCAAAAGCGGGATGAAATAAGGTAGTCTCTAAAAATCCAAGCCCTAAAGCCACTCACCCCCAGCACGGTAAAGAGGAGGGTGATGAAGAAGAGGAGAGGTCGATGGCCCATACAGCACCTGGTGGCCATCAGGAAAAACTGTTCCTGTGCCATCTGACGCACAGACCTGAGAACACAGATTACAACATTGGGATCATGATAGTCAGAGCTATGGATGGCTACAGATGTTGAGGATGTCTGCTCCATTTCATTCAGTTAATTTGAGTCTCAACAGCTGGAAAAGAGGCTGGTGTACTTACTTGCTGTGGCAGTGCAGCAGCAGGTCTATGATGAAGGTCTGCCAAGCCTTCTCCTTACTGAGCGTGTCCAGAGCAGTGGGCATGAGGGCAAAACACAGCGTCATCACCTCCAGGGCCTCGCAGCACACCTGCTCATCCTCCCCATCTGGCTCCTTGGCTGTATTTGTCTAACAAGAGCAGAGAAAGAGAAAGAAATATGACACAAAGATATATCAAATTCTATTTAATTGAACATTACATTTTAGAACACTGTACAAGTAACTATAATTCTATTTCTAAGCATACACAACACAAGGTGTTCTTGCCCATTTTTTGCAAATAATATTATGTTTGAAAGAAGTCTCATACATAAATATTATTATTATTTTATGAGTAATTCATTGTAGCAAGAAAGACAAGAACCCCCACACACCAACATGGCAAGCAAAGACAAGTTACTTTAAAACTAGTGTTTTTGCCAGCTGGCTCTCTTTGTAAATAGCCAATGCAACAGTTTCAGAACCAGTGGAAGATTTAGGTCCAACATGACTGACATGTTGGGCTACCAATAGGCCAACAGACCTTTTGTACATTCACGATTGTCCACAATGTTTACAGGCCTGGAGAACACAATTTAGAAATTCCAAAGAGTGACATTACTTGTTTTTTCAGGTGTTTCTTTTGATGACGACAGACAAAATACAAGGTGCGTAACATAACCAAAATACACGAAAGCATTAGTAGGCGTACAGTCTACAAAGAAGTAATCAGGACAAACATTTCAAAACAATGGCTAGACACCATTACATTCTTACCTTCTCATAGATCTTGCTGATTTCTTCATTGGAGCTGAAGACGAGCTGCACTGTACCACAGCCTGATGCCCACACTATTTTCTGTACTGCCCGGATCACACAGATGTCTGGGATATACTTAGATGCCTGGAAGAAGTTCTGGAGCAAAGTAAAATAGCCCCATGAAAGCTATTATTACAGCCACTACCACTTAACACAAATAGATCTTCATCCACGCCAACTGTACTTTCTTGGGCCAACATCTCTCACTACCGTCTTCTCATCTTCATGTACTATCAACACTTACACATTCACCAAAATGTTTGCGTTACAAAATAAAAGCTCCCGGAATGGAAGAGGCAGTAGCATTACAATGCAGCTGGAAAACGTATACGCTCACTCCATGCCGCCATGTCGGGTATCACATGAAACCCTACTCGTTCAAATACTAGCAAGCAAGCAATAGCCCAAGCTACACAACTCATGTCAGCCTCGCAGCAAATACACAGCCAAACTTCACATTTTACAGTCAACCTGGCAAATGTTATGTTTATGTCTCATTATTTCATCCATTCCCAATGCAATTGTCATCAAAAACTAATATTGTTTACTTAGGCTTTCTAAAACCCTTTTCTTTCACGAAGCTCAGAGGAAGAACATATTTATTTAACAATGGCACATAGAAAATATTTTCTTTGTATTATAAACATGTCATTAAACTTTAATCAGACAAACAAAAAACAAAACAAAAAGAGCAAATTACACATTTTTCTAATACTAAGGTACTCCCACCCATCCCTATTCTATAGTTACCATTATTAATGTATTTTGTAATAGGAACTTTGTTGACTGTAAAATAAGACAATTACACATTTCTTATACAATTAACAAAAACAAAACAAATCACAACAACAAAAACTAGAGCACACAAAATGATTTACTACTTCAAAAAATAACCATGAAATTATGCATCTACTGTAATGCTATCTGTTGTTAGTGTTTTGTAGGTAATTGTGTTATGACCCTAACCCTAACCCAAAATATTGCTGTTGGAGAAAACTAGTGCTAGTATTTTGGCAGAATTGGGTGTGAAATTAACTGCCAAGCTGCGTGTCGGTACAGACAACAGTGTGAAGAGTTTTGAAAAAGTGGGTCTAGCATTGAGACATGCTTGTAACCAATTGTAAAAACGAACTAACCACGTATATAGGCATTTACCTTAACTTCCACTTACATGGCTTCTCTTTACCATTACCATTCCATGGTACACTAGTCTTAGAAGCCCCTACAACATCAGTTCTGTACATTTTATTCGCTTAAATTCACCTCATCAGAAATCTGCTGGGCCAGGCGGATGGCTACGTTGCGAAGCATGCATTCTGAGGCAGGGTTGGGGATGTTCTGCAGGGCGCTCTGGAGGACTAAGGCCTGGTCATGAGTGGCTTGATTAATCTAGAAACAACCCAGGGCAGGGAAGGTGGGAGTGGAGAAAAAGGAATATTTGTCAACAAGAGGAAAGTTTGATAGACTGTTATGATCATGATGAGTACATGAGAAACAGAGAAACCAGTTTTACAGGTATGTCTCTCTGCGAGTTGTGTGTCTGTGGTCTAACCGGTGAGATTGGGATGTTCCCCTCAGTGTTGGGCTGGCAGGCCTCAGCCACGGCCTTGACATGTCCAAAGCCTACAGCAGTAAGCAGCAGCTTGGCGATTTTCAGTGCGTTGAGGTAAGCCCCGCGCCGTGTCTCCATGTCCGCCGATGGCAAAAAGTTGTTCCTGGTAAGCATGCTTAGCACCAGGGGCAGCCCGCCGCTCTTAAGGAAGTTGTACTGAAAGTCACTGGCATCCTCACCCAGCGTGGCACTGGCTGGCATCAGGAGGGCATACACAACCTGGAAAGCGGGGAGGAATGATGTGAACCATCATACAGGTCCGCAGATATGGAATGGAGATAGGCACTTGTTAAAATATTTAAAATTGCAATAGAAAGGCACACTGAGACCCACCTCGATGAGGTACAGCACTTGTGAGGGTGAGGGGCCGAAGAAGCGGGAGTCCAGTGTGGGACTGAGGCTGTTCTCACCCAGCTTTGCGTGGTCCAGACACACAGCACGTAGATTTTCCACTGTAGTGTTATCTAAGGATACACACAAAGCCACAACCATGATAGTGAGCTCACATTGTCTGTATTTCTCTGTGTGTGGGTGGGTGTTTTCTTCCAAGCGTATTGGTTGGATAATATTGAGTGCATGTGTGCATGCAAACCTGGGGGCATGAGCTTCATGAGAACCCGTGCTCCATCTCTGAGCAGAGGCATGTTGAGGTTACAGCCCAGGTCAGCTACCTGCCACAAGAAGGAGATGTAGCGCAGGTGCAGTGACATGATCTGGAAAACAGGGCAGACAGTTACAGCAATGCTGTTCACACATGATCAACACACAAAGACACACTACTAGGTCAGATACCAGGGTTAGAATGCTGAAAATGTGGTTACAATGGCACAATTGGTTACAGGTAACAAGGAAATAACTCTGTGTGTGTGTGTGTGTGTGTGTGTGTGTGTGTTAAACTCACCACACCAGGCAGACAACTCTCCACCTCAGGGTTGGGCCCATCACTGTAGTGATTGCCGTGGTTACCAGGGGAGCCAGTGGATGAGTCAGACGAGCTGTCTGGGCTGGAGGGCATGTTGGCGCTCACCTGGGTCAGCTTGGCTGTAATCAGCTATACACAGAGTTACAGTAATTTACTACAAAGCTAACAGATGGAAAAACTGACCTATGGTGTGAGGTCCCAGAGTATTTGAACAATGACACACTGATGTTTCGGCTAAATTATATTTTTTACTTTGGATATGGACACAATGACCAACGGCAAAATGCAGACTGTTGCTTTATTCTAAGGCCATTTTAAATGTACAGTGAAAATTACAACCACTTTGTGCCTGTTCTCCCATTTTCAGGGTGTATAAAATATTGGGGAGATGAAGACTGCATTTATGTTAAGTTATTGATGTTTTTTATTTATATAAATCAAAAATGGTCTATGTGCCATAACTTCTTGAGGCAACACATACACATCACCATGCTCTTGGAGGAGAAGCAAAGAATGGTCAGAATTATTAATCGAGCTGATACTCATCATGCTCTGAACCCTATGGGGAAAATCTGTGAGACATTCTCACCGTTTTGTCCTTCAAATTGAGCTGTCCAATCAGCTTCCTATCATCAGCTGGATCGACAACCTCCCCACCAATAAATAGCTCTATCTTGGTATGTGTGGCGTTGGCCTTGATCCGATTGAGGATGCCGCGCCGCACCGAGCCGATGGTGTCATTGGTGTGAGACCAGATATCCAGGTCATCCACCTGACGCCCCTGGTTGGGGAATCGCACGATCAGTGTGACATGCTTCCCCCGGAAAGCCCTGCAAAAGAAAGGCAAGGATGAGAGGTGGTTTGAAAGAACCAGTTAAGACATGTGGCCCTGTGCCACTTAATGGGTACAGCATGGTACTAATGCCATAATTAGGGGTTCTACTCCCTATACAACCGAATAGGTATGGCATGGCACCAACAATGTCAGGATTAGGAGTTCTACTCCTTGTGTCACTCATAGGGTAGAGCAAGGCATTAACACTGCCAGGTATTAGCATGGGTGCTGGTGAGAAAATTTGTTTTGACTGAACCTTTTATTTTTTACTGGTGTCCAGGTTGTGCGGCGAAACTTGTGTTTGCATCCCACATGTGCAATACATCAAAGTGAAGGCCTAAATTAGCATCTGGCTATTATTGAGTTTTTAATTAGCAGTCTTAAAAATATACCAGATAATGCCGAATACTTAGGGGTTATATACAAAAGAATAGATTATAAAATCCCAATCAGTTCCTTTAATTGCTTGCTCAGTGTATATATAGTAAGGCAAAAATACTTTTGCTACATACATTTTCATACTGGGCTGAGAGGTGTAGAAAATACTTAAAATAACATTTAATGGTTAAAGGAACGTTGGGTTTGCATTCACCTTTTAGGTTTTATTATCTTCTTCACATGAAAAAAAAATCATGCATCATGCATTCTGGTCATGATTTTTATCCCTGGCAAAGGCACCAAAAATTGGGCATAAAAAGGAAAATTAAAATAAAATGGTAAAATGAATAGTAAAAATATAGTAGTCAAATAAAATATGACTGCACACGGTCTCTTATTCCAACTGCACACTGACAATCTTTCAGATTAATTAATAGCACCACACCAATGTTATGAAAAACATATGAAAGATTATACCCGTTAAACATTATTTTTAACCAGCCAAAAAATACAATTTATATACACAGCCTTTTAGTGTCGTGTATCATACATACATTTAATCTGCATAATAACACATTATGGTGGTGAATAAAAAGATTGTAGGCAAAAAATAATTGTATTTTATATTGATAATCGGACAGCGCAAGTGTTAGAAATTGTGCCTGTTGCTTTAAGAGGGTTGCATTCTGGGTAGTGAGGGCAGTCGTGTTTTTCTATATACAGAAAAACTGTTCAGCAAGCCCAGTAAAATGTACCATGATTTACACTTTTCTTATATTATTGGTAGACTTAAGTTATTTGTACTACTGTCACGGAGTTAATAAATTCCCTGACCCAAGAGAGAAACGTCTTTGGACTCCTGATATCCAGAAAAGCACCAGATAATAGACAAAGTTAGATGTTACCGAGCCAAAACGTATGTTTATGACCAGACGTTGTCCCAACTACGGTTCGGAGCCAGTTCTGGACGAGGTAACAAAATGCAACAAAATAATAGCCATGGGGGCTCTCCGCTAAATGGTCTATTTTAGCCTCACTGGCTTGCATCTCTGAAGCGTGGAATTCACTTGTGAGCGTATATAAAGGGCTGTATTTATTTATATGAACACAAAATTAATATTGAAACATGTTTTGTTTCGTCACAAACAAACAAAACGTACACGCCAAATGAAAAATCAACCCGCATTTGGAGCCTGGTGGGTGTTAATTTCAGAACCTGCGGTGACTAAATTAAACATCCGTCAACCGGCATTTTGTCAGTAATTTTGTTGACTAAATTAACACTGAAGCGCACATTACATAAAATTGACATACCTTTGATTTATTTTAGAGAAGGGAAGCTGGAACAAGCGTTGATGTCCGTCAACGATAACGTTACATCTATGATACAATGCGGAAAGCGGAAATGCAGTGGCAGAGTCAACTGAAACAGATCAATCGGAAGTCTGGATAAGATTATCTATTAATGGTAATAAATAAATAAATAATCCCGTTTTGACTGAGCTCTTGCACCCATGAGCAGGGAATGTTGTTTCGACACAAAGGTCTCTTCTGAAGCCGGACAAAGTGGACATACTTGTCTTTCTGGCCATGAATCTGTAGGCTATTCATGCCCTGAGGTAGAACCTGTGGCATACAGGCTTTAAATAGCATTTTATATTCTGATTGTACTAAGTGCGAGTACTGACACAACTTTATATCCATTTAATTAGTTGACGTTTACAAAAATGTAAACAAACGTTCTAAAACGTTTCATAGCCTATACATTTGCACTAGGCTAGAGCCTTATTTTATTTCTTTTGATGCCAATTATGTTTTATAAGTAAGTGAATAACCAAGACCAAGTCTACTTTGTTTTTAGACTACATTTTTGATGCCTATGAGGAACACAAACCAATGTGTTTCACACTCAGTTGTCTTCGGTGTTTGTCTGTGCCACTACACGCCTCACATATGGGGTTCCAAGTGACTCTCATTGTAGGTAGCGGAATCTTGTGGTGAGAAGAAGATATTACCGGTGTAAGCCGGTATTGTGACACATTAAATCAGTTTTACAATTCTTACACCAACCCAAGCCTAGTTGGGAAAGTATGACTTCTTTAGGTTGCAGTCAGACATTAATCAGGAAAATAAACGGGCCTGGTTGGTCTCGGGTTAAAACAATTCTATAGAGCATCGGTCTCTGGCTGGATCAGTGCGGGTTCTGGTCGGTTCAGGCTTTGCTTTTTGGGCCTGTTACAAACTCTAGTACCGTGTAAAGACTGCATGTAGGAGGGAAATACTATACAGCATCTTCACCCTCCTTGTTTTCATACTGCAGTGACTCCGGCTCAAATGCGAAACTAGGGCTGTTCGATATGACGATATACTGTATATTGTGGGACGATAGAAAAATGTCTATCAGTAGATATTTTCCTCTATCGTTTCTATTGCCGTTGTTGCCAAAAAATATTGCTTTACGGCAGTATTTTATGTCATTCCCGACCCCGCTTTACATTCTCTAAGCCTGGGCTGGAATAACAAACACGGAGGAGCATGACACAGAACTCTATAGCATTTGTGAACTTTGTATTTGTAAAAAAAAACACGACAAAAAAGAGGCATGTGGTTATTTTGTATAGACACATTTTTCATATAATTTATAGAAAACGTACTATGTTATATATATATATCGTGATATGAAATGAACCATTATCGTGATAGAATATTTTGTCCATATCACACAGCCCTAGGTGAAATGTAATTTCAGGTTGGAATTTACCGGTTCCACCAGTGTTGTGTGAATTAGTGGTGTTAACGATTAGTCGTTAATCGATTAACAATAATAATTAATAATTTGGTCGATTAACATTTCCAACGTAACGATCAAATTGACCTATGAAATGCAATCATTAAGTTAAACACAAGAGGGCGCGCGCACTACACATAAGACGAAGCGAACCATGTGACCAACAACAGGGGGTCGGAGTTCACAGGCAGTGTGGCAGTCCATGAAGCAAGGCCAGCCTGTGAGACACGATGCTAATGCTAATGGACGAACACTAACTTCACCCGCACCAACGACATGGAAACAGAAGTGGACAACTTTCTGAAGGACATTCCACCATCGCTAAATATCAGTCCCACAGATTGGAGGAAAGTCAACGGAGGAAGATTCCCAAAGCTGGCAAAGTTAGCGCGAAGCTACTTCTGCTGCCTGAGACGTATAGGCCGCACGTGTATTTTCAGCAGCTGGACTCACTGTAAACCGACACGACTCACCCTGATCATGTAAATATGCTTGTATTGTTAAATAAAAATCAACAGGCTTGGATAGTTACTGCACTTAATTTGAAAGTTTGAAACTGAGGCCTGAGCTGTCGTAGTTTGTCGCAGCTTTCTCATTACAAGAGGGAATCTATTATAGCTTTGTTTTCAAAAACGTTATTGATCTATTTCGTAATCATTTAGCAAATGTAAGTTTCTAATTAAGGCTCATCTTATTTTTTGTAACGTTATATGTCAGACGATTGTGTTAGTCACTGATTCGCCTCGGAAGAGTGAGCGAAATTTCCTGAGCAAAAACAAATATCATACTTAAACAAAACAGCGTTCATAATTATGTTTGTGTTATGCCATGAAACAGATGTATTTATCTAATGTTTCAATAAAGCTTTGATTGAGGAAAAAAAAATGCATTTTGTATGTTCTAATAAGTAATATTCATAATTTTTTTTGGGTGTATCGATATTTTGTTGTTGTTCATGAACTGATCCAGTGAGTGCTGAAGGTCACAGATTGATGATGCCATCAGGACCACACGAAAAGCAGCAATGCAAATTGAAGTGTATGTTAATTTGTCCAATATTGCATTTGATCACATTGAAATCACATTAGCAAAATATTCTCAATCTGATATATTGTCCATATTATAAAGCCCTACTTCTTATTCTATTACATTTAGATTGCCGACTAATTTGGGCATGATGTTTTACCAATGTAACTTACCAACCTCTTGGGAAACCTGATGCCTTCGTAGGCTTGCCTTAGATGCGAAACAAAATATTCACAAATGATTCTTACTCAAAGAATAGAGTACTGAAAGAACATCAACCGGATTTGCTATCTTCACTTCAGCAGTTCATGGTGAGTATTTCTGAGGCAACGGGTGCTTGTTGATTATGAACCACGTCTCTCGATCTTTGTCTCGATAAACGGACTTTGCTGTATGAGGAAAGGATATGAGGTGATGTCCCCCTTCATCTCCTTTCAGTATGAGACTGAGATTGAGTGGCCCTGACAAGCCTGGGTGATTTCCTGGTCATTTTGATGGTCATCAGTTCAATTTGCTTAGGTTTCCGTGACTTCCTAGGGGATAGTATGGAACCTACAGCGATATCTTTTCCATCATTTCAACAGTCTTAATCAGTTTGTCCACATAAGACTTGCTAATATTATCACTGCCCCATAAACATGCCCCTCCAGCCATCTTGTGATTTTGCACAGTAGAAAAACCATTGCCTGAATCGGGCTTTGTTCACATAGACATCAAATTCTGCTTGTTTTGCTGGGCTGTGACGGTGTTGTTCTCATGCAATTCAGTTACCTTACCACCTCCCACCATGGTTACCTGATTACCTATACACTTCCTATGTCAAGGCTTATAGTGTGCTTTAAGAGCTAGAGAAGTAAAGTGCTCTTATTCCTGGCTTACGTCATTGCCACCCTGTTCAGACCAGTTTGAGACACTGTGTGTTCATGATGGTTAAAATGTGCTGAAATGTGTTCTCATGAGGAGAAATAACAAGTATCAGATAGCACAGAGCAGTTGTGTTTTTCTAACCACAGCATGATCATTTTGTTCTCGCATTGTTGTGTATTTCATTAACCTTTTAGCTATGTTTGTTTGCACAATGGAAACTGGCATTGAATAAAATGCTGTCTCTGATTAAGGGCGCTAGGGTTTTACTGCCTTGTGGAAAGCAGATATGTCACTGGAAATGTGATTCATTTTGTGGCCTCAGCGTCAGAATACCGATAACATGTGAAGAAGAAAAAAAGAGACCTGACATCAGTGATCTTTTTTGCAATAATATGGTGTAGGTCTTTTCAAGGATTGTTACTCTGAGTGAGATGTGGCTTATGTGTTTGTATGTCTGAGGAGATTTGTAAATATGATGACAGCTGGAGAGTGAGGAGCAGGAACCACTGGATGGGTCTGGCCCTGGCAGGACTGTGGTGACAGTGAAGAGGATTCACAGCGATGGGTGACCCCTCTGTGTCTGACCTTTTAGTTGGAGAAGCTGCAAGGACACCTCATTCTTTTGTTCTTTTTCCCAGTCTCTGCTTGGTATTAACGCTCTGTTGGACCAATTAGTCTGAGTCAGAGAGGAAGCTGTTGTCTAGGGGTCATTACCTGAGATGATTCCTTTTTAGAGATGACTTGCTTGTATGATTCACTGCTTCCATCCACCACCCTACCCCCCTTCCCAAACTTTTTCCTGCTTCAGCCTTTTTGGTTTTTAACTACATTGGTAACTGGTGAATCAGTCTGTTTCTGTTAATGTTTAAGCCTAACCAGGGCTCGAAATTGCGACCGTTTTGGTCGCATATGCGACCAAAATTTAGTCTGTGCGACCTCGATATATAATTGGTCGCACCGGTGCGAGTGTACATAATTGTTCTGGTGCGACCGTTTTCCCCCGTTTTTTTCTTCTGCACTTGAACGTCCCTTTCTCTGTTCATTCGGTCTGGTGCGACCGTTTCTTCCCCGTTTTTTTCTTCTGCACTTGAACGTCCCTCTCTGTTCATTCGCTAGTATGCCTGGTGACAGTGACCATTCTAACCAATCAAACGTGAGTTTGATGTTCTTACCTTATGCTGACTCTATAGATTGGTTGAGATTGGCCTTCAATCACTCCCTTTCGCGGCTAGTTTAGCTAGCGTATCGAAAGCTAACAAGATTAAGCGAACAATTACGGCATATTTTAGTACCGTAAGTAGTAACAGATTTCAGAGAGCGGCTGAAGGACTTTGAATTTCTTCGGTATGAGAGTGGCGCAATTAACGTAACTACATTGTGACGCCTGTGGGACGGAGATGACAGGTAACG
>OMOT01089636.1:2032-13687 GCA_900312575.1 Acanthochaenus luetkenii | reverse complement strand
GGCCCCGCGGGGTCGGGCGCACCACCGGCCCGGTGGAGCGTGAGCGCGTGAGATAGGACCCGAAGGATGGTGAACTATGCCTGGGCAGGGCGAAGCCAGATGAAACTCTGGTGGAGGCCCGTAGCGGTCCTGACGTGCAAATCGGTCGTCCGACCTGGGTATAGGGGCGAAAGACTAATCGAACCATCTAGTAGCTGGTTCCCTCCGAAGTTTCCCTCAGGACAGCTGGCGCTCAGAGTCTCGAAGTTTTATCACATTGATTTCAATGACAATACATCTTATAAACATGTTGACAATTAAATGTTATGAAGTTGTTCACATCAGATGTCAAGCTGGCCATATTCTACTCTTAAGGCTTTCAATTCTTAAATTGTGCGTGTCCGTCTGTCTGTTGGGGAAGGGCACATGGTCGTTTGTGACGCCCTATATCTGACTCTTTTTGTATCATAATAAACTGCTAAAATACACAATTGCTGAAAATATTGCATCTTAACTGTCTCATTATGGTAGGACATAGACTTACATGTGTGTTGTTGTCCCCCTATGAAAGGCAGTGGGGACAGAGCTGAATGTAGAATAAGTACTTGTGTTGCGCTGATGAGAAGGCTGCTGACTGGGAGGTTTGGCAGCTCTAGAAGAAAGGGGGGGATAATTACAAAGTTCTCTGTAATACTGCAATTAGCCTGTGGTGAATCACACATCAGATCAGCCCTTGCCCACAGATCAGTTATCTCTGATGCATGTGAACAGCTTGCACACAATCATAGAGTTTTAAAACGGTGTGGAATGACATTCTGTTATGTAGAAATGTTACCTGCCGTTGTTGGTCTGCTCTCTGTCTGCACTCCTGTTGCCATTATTGCTTGTTTGTCTTAACGTGTTCAAAAATGCACTTTTCTTTCTATGTCCCCCCTCCCCCTGCAGTTTTGACCTGTTGATCCTGAAAGAGGTAGTGCAGAAAATGGCTGGCATTGAGATCACAGATGAGATGACCTCAGAGCAGTTGGAGGCCATGACAGGAGGGGAGCAACTAAAAGCTGAGGTACAGACTATAGTAAAGTTAACGTTCCCTAATGCAGTCTCCTAACCATCTCTAGGATCCCTATCATGTCATTGATGATGTGGCTGTGTCCGCAGGGTGGCTACTTTGGCCAGATCAGGAACACTAAGAAGTCATCTCAGCGTCTGAAGGATGTACTGCTGGACCACGAATTGGCCCTGCCACTGTGTCTCCTAATGGCTCAGCAACGCAACGGTGTGGTTTTCTTAGAGGGCGGAGAGAAACACCTCAAACTAGTGGGCAAGCTCTATGACCAGGTATACACCCTCCCTCCATAACATCCTCTTGCAGGGCTTCAGACTAACTTTTTCCACTATAAGCACTCAAATTTAGGTCAGTAAATGTATCTTTTAAAGGAAAGATTGTAACATAACATAACAGATGGCAAATACTAAATTAACTAATGTAAACATAAAGCATGTGGTCAGTACATTATAGCTCAAGAACCACAAGACTGACAATACATGGCTTTGCTTTTCTTGCAATATCTCAGCCATGTAAATTCTTTCTGCCGTTCCTGTTAGAAACAGTGTGACTTATGCGCTCTTTTTGTGGGCTCACCTGCTGCAGACTCCTCATCTGAATGATCCTTCTCCTCATCTGAATGATCCTCATCTGAATGATCCTCCTCGTCAACATTTTGGGATTGTTGAGGAGGGTCTTTTCTTGTAAAAAATGAAACAATAGTTCATTTAATTCTCGGGTTAAGCTGCTCTCACTAACTCCTAGTGATGCGCGGGTCAGGTTTTTTCAGCTCAGACAATAAACATGTCCAAACCCTCGCGACCAATTTTCATACACATAAAACAACAACCCGAAAACAAATTGGTTCAAGCAGACAGGTAATTTTCTAAAGAATTTACACTTGAATGCACGTGTAGGCGAGTAACTATAAGGCTATGGATATGGCAGTGGCTCAGGAGGTAGGTTCCTGCCCAGCAACCACAAGGTTGAAGGTTCGAGTCCAGATCCTCCCGGGGTAAAAAAGCTGTCGTAACGTTATACATTCTGCTGCACTGCGCAGTGTACGCAGGATATAATGTGTGGATGGCAGGGTAAACCAGCTATAAATTGGAGTTTATTCCCTTAATTAAATTAAAATTTCATTGAAATTGTATCTATAATTACTCAATCACACACTTCAATTATCTCCCTCCCTCTTGTGGTTAATGTGGTATACGATTACAAAATTATAATAATGTGCTGGTCACACTGGTGCTCCTAGTTAAAGAGTGTAGTCTCAACATTCTCAAAAGTGGTCACAAAATGCAACTAAATAGTCACACTCTGGAGCCCTGTCTTGTCCTTTTTAGGTAAGCAACTTAAGTGTTCCTACAGTCAGTTGTAAAATGGAATACAATATGCAAGTCCTATTGGGCTACTTTTAATTTACTTCACAGCTCCTAACGCCGCCAAGATGCATCTAAAAAAACGTTATTTACTTTTTTTTTATCATCAAGGTAAATGATGTGTGTAGAAATTGTGTATCAGAAATCCGCTTGTAATTGTCAAGTCAGCCATAACTGCTGATAACTGCTGACCAGCTACTTTGTAAACAAATTCTACTCACCATGTTGTAAAGCATCAGTTACTTAAGTTTTTATATGATGAAATAATAATGAGGGCGCACTTTTCAACTGTATTGGTGTTAATTGCAACCATGATGTAAGCATAACCCAATACTAAAACACTCAAAACTGTGTTGAACGTCTGTTCTCAACCATTTATGTAAGCTAACGGGCAAGTGTGGTAAGATGAAGAAAAAACATATAGTACATTAATTAAGCTGTGCACTGTAGTAATACCACACCTCTCTTTGCAGTATTAAGTAGTAAGTTCAGTTTTAACCTTAAAGAAAATAGTTGTGGGATTAATGGGACATTATTAGGGCTCAATGGAAGAATGCAGATGACAGATTCTTCTACTTTGTCTTCCTGCAGTGTCACGACACGCTAGTGCAATTTGGTGGTTTTCTGGCCTCCAACCTGAGCACAGAGGACTACATCAAACGAGTTCCCTCCATTGACATCCTCTGTAACCAATTCCACACGCCGCACGATGCCGCCTTCTTCCTGTCTCGGCCCATGTATGCGCATCAAATTCTGGTGAGTTGACTATTCTGTTGTGTCTGCTTGGGCCTCAGTGTTTAATGTCCCATCTCTCTGTCACCTTGTGGCCACTCACCATTGTCTTTCAAATAAAAAAGGCCACTGGGAGCTGGAAAAAAAACAGAATAGTGTGAAAACGTTACATTTATGCAAATATGGGAAGTCTTGAAAGTATGGAAAATTCATTTGATAATTTCCAGGTCTTAAAAAGTTTAGGAATTACACAAAAAATATACAAATATATTAGTGTGCAGTCCTGACTACACACTTTATGTAATTGTAGGCTCACTGTAATCTGACATTGTCATTTTACGTCATCATTACATCACATAAATTCTCCAAATCCAGTCAAGAAATTTAGGTCTGGGGGAAATGTTTTAGAATTTTGAACTAGACCATTTTTTAGGAACCCCTCACTAAGTTCTCTACACACAGTCCAAGTATGATGAGCTGAAGAAAGCAGAGAAAGGGAACCGGCAGCAACAAAAGGTACACAAGTACGTGGCAGCCTGTGAACAAGTGATGGCACCGGTTCACGAGGCCGTGGTGTCCCTCCACCCACCCAGGGTGTGGGATGACCTCCGCCCCCAGTTCTACGCCACCTTCTGGTCTCTCACCATGTACGACCTGGCCGTGCCACATACCGCTTACGAGCGCGAGGTCAACAAGCTCAAGGCCCAGATCAAGGCCATCGAGGAGAACCCAGAGATAGTGAGTAGTTGGTGCACAGCCAACACCACACCGTCTACACTAATACATCCCTCATTACCATTTTTACATTTTACTTTTGGCCATTTAGCTGACACTTTGTTGTAGAGTGGCTTGCAATTAGAGCAGTAATGGAATAGCTCACGGAAAGCAGACAGTACTAAGGAGTGCAAAGGTCAGAGGCATAGTGCCCTTAGAATGTTCCTGTGATCTTAGAATGATCAAGTAAGAGAGAATTTCTAGGAAAATGAATTAGTTAAGAAGAGAAAGCGAGAGATAGGGGATTGCTGATTTGGTTAAGACTCTTAATAGAGAGGGATTTAGTTAATACCTCACTTTGTGGCAGTAATGGAAGTTCCATTGCTGTTCCATTGTACTTGCATTACAAGTCGTTATCAATGTTGTGTGTTTAAGTGTTCTGGTTCCCTTCATCTGTAGCCTTTAAATAAGAAAAAGAAGGAGAAGGAACGCTGCACAGCCCTGCAGGACAAGCTGCAGGAGGAGGAGAAGAAGCAGCTGGAGCACGTCCAGAGGGTCCTGCACCGTCTCAAACTGGAGAAAGACAACTGGTTGTTGGCCAGTAAGTACACCAGTGTTCATGTCAATCAATGACACTGATGAGCAAGTTATTGATGGTTTTTGGCTGGTTAAAATTAGGGTACCAGGCAGCAGAATTCTGCACAGTCTTGCAGTGTTGTGGCATGTCAGTTGAGACAGTAAAATGGTGCATCACCCTGTCAGTGATATGTGGAATTATTTTATTGACCCCCTTTATACCTGGCATTAACATGCATTCTGCGTGATCAGATTGTATTCAAATAGAGCAAAAACGTGTCAAATGCATCCAAGAGGCATTATAGATCCGATCACCCAAATCGCCGGAAGTGGTCAGAGGCGCATTTGGCTACATTAATAACAAAGTAGGGCTGTGCGATATGGACAAAATCTTCTATCACGATATGGGTAATTTAATATCCTGATGATGATATATATCACGATATAGCAAGTTTTCTGTAAATGTATTATTTATTTATATTCATTATTAACGTTGCTATTATTATTATATTTAACATTTAAATAGTTTTATATTGTGTTAGACACTCACCAATGGCTAGTTGAAGACGGTGGCCAAAACACTGTAGCCGTGTCCAGTCATTTAGTACCAGTGCACTGATGTTGTTAGTCGCATTATACGTGGTTACACAGACATGGTGATCTTCCATCAATCCTCATGACTGGAGCGCTTCCCTTAGACCGTTGGCTATCATCGGTCCTCTGGGAAATCGACTACACAGTGTCCAGTCTTCTTTGATTAAGTGTATTGTAAAGCGCATGTACGGCTGTGTCGTTCGGCTCTTCCACACACATTTGTGCAGCATAATATGATACACTGCGAAACTCCTCTTCGACTTTGGCTCGTCAATCTCCATATTAGCATGGTAACCCCGTGTCACTGAAGTGTTTGCGACTGGGCATAACATACCTCGGATCGGGGATTTTAACCAGTTCTCTGAAGCCCTTTCTCGCAACGGTGTATATCGGGACCATGTCTTTGCGTCGTAATGGCACTCGTGATTTATTGATGTCTTCGTGAAGTTTTATCATACGGAGTGCGTCTTACAAAATATTCTAATATGGTTTGAGTTTTGCTTTCAACATTTGCCTCTCATGTTGTTGCTTGCATGTTTTGGCTTTCTTTATACTCCATCTCGTGGTTCTTCTCTAGGTGGTAGAAGAGGTTTGTTGTGTTGGAGTCTGACGTGGGAACCGGTCTGCGGCATACTTTGCAAAACACATTTTTCTGTTCAGTGTCAGATTTGTTTAAATCCATACCAAGACCAAGCGATAGAAGTTCCCCCTTTTAGTTAAAAGTTCTTGGTTGAGCTGAGGTCTGTTCTGTGTCAGAGTCTTGCGGGGAGTTTCTTTCCGTGTCACGCTCTTCCGTGTTTGTATGTTTTTCCAGTCCATGTGTAGAGAACGTAAAGCAGGTTCGGAAATGACGTAAAATACTACCGTAAAGCATGTCTGTGTCTTTTTTTGTGACAATAGTGATATAAATGATAGAGGAAAATATCTACGATAGACATTTTTCTATCATCCCACGATATATATCGTCATATCGAGTAGCCCTATAACAAAGTATAAATTCAATGCCTCCCAAAGGCACATATAGCAACTACATGAATAGAAATACACATTCTCACAGAGATGAAACCAGAAAGCACTTGTAAATCAAACAGCTGGCAGGCAGCTTGGAAAATGGGGATGTAAATATTGTGGGAGGAAATTATGTGGATACCAGAGACTCTTTTTATATCTCGAGTCCGGACATGAGAAGCCTGTTAATGCCAGGTGTAAAGGGGGCCATTAAGACCAAATCGATCCAGTCATTGCCATGGTCCTAAGTAACAACTAATTATAATGCACCTCGTCCTGTCCGTCTCTGTTACTGATGCAACTTAAATTGCTTACTGACAGAATCCACGAAGAATGAGACCATAACAAAGTTTCTGCAGCTCTGTCTCTTCCCTCGCTGCATCTTCTCTGCCATTGATGCTGTGTACTGTGCCCGTTTTGTGGAGCTTGTCCACCAACAGAAGACGCCCAACTTCTGTACCCTGCTGTGCTATGACAGAGTAAGACACTCATACACATTAAGATGATGATGATGACGACGATGATAATATCTAACTAAGCTACATTTGTACAGCGGTGTTCGTAATGCTACAGAGTACTGTAATTTAAAAGGAACAAACATTAATAATGGGCTATGATGAAGGGAGATCTTCATCACTGGCCCCCATAGCCGTTACTGGTTATGATGCCTTAATGGTTTACCGTCGTACTTAGTGGTGTTTGTAAACATGCTGTGTTGCCTCGCTCTGCAGGTGTTCTCTGCCATCATTTACACAGTGGCCAGCTGCACAGAGAATGAGTCTCGCCGCTACGGGCGCTTCCTCTGCTGCATGCTGGAGACGGTGACCCGCTGGCACAGCGACCGTGCCGTCTATGAGAAGGTTGTCCAGCCATCCCTATTTTCTACACTTCAAATGTTATTCATTTATTTGTTTTGAACGTTTCCTGATTTACAGATACAGTGTAATAATGACGTGTTACCCTGTAAGCTGAGCGGGTAATTGAACTGTCTATTCTTGTTGTGTGGTTGAAGGAGTGTGGGAATTACCCTGGCTTCCTGACCATCTTCAGAGCCACAGGCTTTGATGGAGGGAACAAAGCAGATCAGCTGGATTACGAGAACTTCAGGCATGTGGTGCACAAATGGCACTACATGCTGACTAAAGTGAGACCCCACCCCACCCCCATTGTTTCTGAAAATCTGTCTTTTGTAAATTCTGTGCAGACATTAACGTTCAGCGCTGTGTATATATCATTAATCATGTCCTCTGTCCCTATGCCATCCAGGCTTCAGTCCACTGCCTGGAGACGGGAGAGTACACCCATATCCGGAACATCCTCATCGTGCTCACCAAGATCCTGCCCTGCTACCCCAAGGTCCTGAACCTGGGCCAGGCGCTGGAGTGCCGTGTCCACAAGATCTGTGTGGAGGAGAAGGAGAAGAGGCCTGACCTCTATGCCTTAGCAATGGGGTAACACAGCATTGTGTGCAGTTCAGCTCTCTGTGGAGCGTACAGTGTTGTAAAAGTAATGTGGCGACATGGGGAGTCTGTGTTCCGGAAAAGGACATATGTCTAGTTTGCTTTACCTACTGAATTCTATGAGGTTGTATTATGGTACAAGGCGATATTGTTGTGGGTGTTTTTTAACATTTGTGCTCAGACACTTGGGTAATGAAGTGGCAGGTGGTGATTGTATACCAGATTTGTGTGTGCGCTGTTAAAAAAAGGTTAGTCTTTGATGTGTTGTGCATGATTTTAACAGATATTGAGAGCAGTCAGTCAATCCTTTTTTGTTAGTTCTAGAGGGGACATGGGTGATAGTTTATTATCTGTGATTTCTAAAACATCATCTGTGGGTCTGGCGTGTCTGTAATTCAGTTTTATGGTGTTAATCTAGCGACTGTTCAAAACAATCCCTATCTTCTAACCTGCTTAACAAGATGTACTTCAAGTCCACACTTACAGATAGACACTGATTACCACGTGTGAATGTTCGTGCTTGTGTTTATTTATAGTGGAGTATTTTTATTTGCTGTTTGATGGCTTAGAGGGATATAGATAGGGTCTCATGATTTCCATTTGGCAGAAAACATTATTGGCCTTAACTACTATCTGTGTGTTTGTGTGTGCTGGGAAACACTGCGCTGATCAAACTGAATGGCTGAGTTGTCTTATCTGTGTGAAAGCTATACTTGTACTGTGTAAAGTTGTCTTTTGGTTGCTGTCTCTGCCTTGTGCAAACCTTTATGCGTCTTACAGTTATTCAGGTCAGTTGAAAAGCCGGAAGGTGCACATGGTCCCTGAAAATGAGTTTCATCATAAAGAGCAGCCGGTGCGCAGCAGTGCCACCCCTGCCAATCAACAGAACGGCCCTGCCAGCACAGGCAAGCCTGCCACCAGCACAAGCAAGACAGAGGAGGGGACATCCGAGGATGGGGGTGAGTGACACGGCAATGACAACATGTATCCCTCCAAGACCGGGATGACACTTAACGCCAAATTATACTTCTGCGTCGGACTGCTGCCGTTGCTATGCCGTAGGGCTTTGCGGTGCCGGCGTAACCCACAAAGGCTGCTGCCGAAGGTTATGTGCACCTCTCCAAAAATTTTAACAAGATGCAAGACCGCAAGAACTGATTGGCCAACTTTGTATTTCCTCCTACCTCTATCCGGTTGATGTACACTGATAGTGAAGACAATGGAGCAGATCGAAGAGAGACTAGCTGAGCAGGTTTGCAAATATATTCATTTGTAAAACACCTCACCTCAGAATTATAAAGATTACCAGATGTCACTGAATTTGTGATGCGAATTATCCCAGATTCGTGAGTTTCAGAGAATGTAAACAACACTACTGTTGTTATTACTTCCATGCTAACAAAGCACAACGCTGCCATCTAGTGTTTCGGTGGTCTACCCGTAGAATCGCCAACGCAGAACTATCTTGCACCGCCGTAGACACCTACGCTGTAGCAACAGCAGCACTTCGACACAGAAGTATAATTTTGCCTGCATTACTCTCCAATGGAAGTTCATTTCAAATGAGAGAATCTGTTACTGCTGCATCATTCCATTTCAGATGCTTTGTGTCAGTGCAGCTGCTGCATGCATTGGGTTTATTCATGCATTGATTATGCTTGTGTAGACTAAAACAAATGCCCCTTTGCCCTTTTTTGCTCACTCTAGGATTTTTGTTTTGTTTTGCTGAGAGTATTTTGTAAGTGAATCAAAGTTGTAGCAAATTATATTGTAATCGATAACTGTCTTATCAGTTTAATGTCAAAACTTTTTAGCATTGGAACCCTTGTATAGAATGGGTTAAGTGTGATCCTGGCTTAAGAATAAGCCTCCGGTTGGCATCTGTTTTACATGTAACCAGGTGGTACTAATCTAATAAGCATGTCAATAGTTCTATCAGACATTGTGCTCATGCAATTCATGCTTAATTTTTACACAGATCGGGGCAAGGATAAATCTCAGGGGACGGCAAAGCCAGTGAACAAAGCCAACAGTGCAACGGCCAAAGTGACCACCAGCAATGGAAATGGTGCTCTTAACAGGTAGGCATAGAGCGGAGTCGAGAGCTGCTCAACTATCAGGGTCCTGGTGCTGAAAACTATCACCGTTGATGTGCCAGTCGTAAAACACATCAAAATTAAAATCAAAATAGTGATCATGTCTAAGTACATCTCTAGAGGTATTGGCTATAAAGTACTCCTGAAATCTGACGTTTGGCCTTATATTATGTTTTTAAAAGGACTGAAAGTGTGTAACAATTTTGGAGTTTTAGAATCAGCAGACTTTTGAATGTAAAGAAATTCTGTTCCTGTTCTGCAGCACCAAAGCCATTAAAGAACGGGACGACAAAGAGAAGGGCGGGAAGGAGAAAAAAGATAAAAAGGAAAAGACGCCAGGCAGCACTCCAGAGACGAAGGGGGAGAACCGTCGGGAGAAGCAGAGGGATGAAAGAGCAGGGAAGGAGGAGCGGGCGACACGCGAGGGTAAGGAGAAGACGCCCAAGGCCGACAGGGAGAAGCTGAAGGCTGAGGAGAAGAGCGGCAAAGAGGCCAAGGCCGGCAACGGGGAGTCCAAGGAGCCGTCCAAGGAGCCGTCCAAGGAGCCGTCCAGGGAGCGCGACACCGTCAAGTCCGAGTCCAAGAGCAAGGAGAAGGGAGACAGGAGCGCTGTGGCCGGGCCCCTCAAGTCACCAGTTCCCAGATCAGAGTCTACCGAATCTGAGAGGGGTGAGGAGCCTTTTTGGTTGTCTATTGCACATCAGTGTTCCCCACACAGCTCTGGAAATGTATGGGAATATATTGAGAATGTCCTTGTCTTCGCAGATCACAAAAGACGAAAGGTCGACAGTCACTCTTCACCGTCCCACTCTTCGTCTGTTAAGGTTAGTATGGCCTGAGGAAGGCTGTGCCCCTTTCTTCTCTATCTGCCGGAGAGTTCCCAGCTGTTGCACATTCGAGCAGCCCTCAAGATCACCAAGGAGTTGTCGTACATACAGGCGTGGCATCTGGAAAGTTGGAAAGCATTCCATGGACATTAATGTAATATTTTGCAGAATTGGGGGAAAAACCTTCAAGGACTTAGCCGAGAGAATAATGTATATATTATTTTCATATTGAAATATTTATATATTTTCATATTAATGAAAGCAAGCATAGTGCCTTGGGAAGATTTTTTTCTTCTTTTTTTTTTTTACTTTTTGAGAAGAATATTCACCCAAAGTACAACGGCTTACCAAATCAGGAGCTTTTCCAGTGGCAAGCTAAAAAGAAGAATGTTTTTTTTCTCATGAAGAGCAAAATACTATTTAAAATAGTGCCCGAGATGATTTTATTTTTTTATTTTATTTTTTGGTCTGTTTTTGGCGATCTGAGAAGACTTCCTGGTTGAAGTGCTATGAAGTATTTTTGCTATTCCATGTGCCGGGATCCAGCGCAGAGTAGGATGTGTCCAGCAAATCCTTATGTGCTACAGGAGCGCCTTTCTGCTGCGGCTGAGCCATCTGTCCCCCTTCTATCAGTTTGCTCAAACCTGCCTTCGCTTCACCTCAAGATGTGTGCCCAGTCATTCCTGCTGGCCGCTACAACGCTATCTCCACAACTACCAAGCATCAGCATCCCTACTACCTCCCGACAAGCATGCAACAGGAAATCAGAGCCACCAGCAACCGAGGCCGACAGAGAAAACGAATGTCGCAGTTTTGAATCAGCCAAAAATGAAGAGGAAAATAAAGCAAGCCTACCCCTACAACGAGAGAGAGAGTGAGTGAGTGAGGGAAAGTGTGGGTGAAGCCTGAATCGTCTTGAGCGTTGCCCAAACCACTGGAAGCTTGTGATAGGGCTTTATTTTACCCTTCCACCAGAGAAATAGGCTCCCTGTGTCTTATCCATTCCCGAACTGTAAGTGACAGCAACAGTTACCTATGTAGGGAATCAGTCAAGCACATAACAATTGAGTGAATTGTCACACACACACACACACACACACACACACACACACACACACACACACACACACACACACACACACACAAAACACATTATTTACAGCACTTGCACTTTAGATGTATTGATACACCAGCTGCGCTGTAGGCCTTTTTATAATATGCTGCCTGAAATTTCAGACA
>OMOT01089635.1:0-12401 GCA_900312575.1 Acanthochaenus luetkenii | reverse complement strand
ATAATATCTCCCTTGCCTTTCAACACTTATAAACAGTATCACACACACACACACACACCATAATTTGTCACACACACACACACACACACACACTGTATCTTTCCTACAGATCAATATACAAGTCTGAGGTGAGTTTTTAAATTAATAATGTGAGCCTTTAATGTTAATTCCAAAGATAATTCCTTGATTAATATTAAAGTTTTACATTTACACATTTTAGTGGGGGGAAGGTAATGAAACAACTGAAACCTTGCATCAACATAAACCATTGATGTTAGTGTTACCATGTTATGACATTCAGCATTTTGAACATGAACTCTGTGTAAAATACCAGTGATAATTGTATAAGGGCAGTCCTCACCAAAAAGGATTATGCTGTACTAATCAGAATAAAAAGAAAGAATATTAAAAAGCCTAGCAATATTGATTTTGTGCAAACAATGAATAGATTTGGTGTGGTTGGAAGACCCATACTGGTATAGTGCTCTTCCTTGTGTGAGGGAATTCATCAATAAAGCAATTGTTTAAGCTCCCAGTAGGTTCCAGCGCAGGCTGTAAAATTTATGAGCAGCAGTACAAACAGACATGGGATGGATCGAAAAGGGTCCCGGAGGCAACCGGAAGAGAGTCCTTAGCAATAACAACACAATCAATCACATCCAGCACACTTGACATTCAACCGCAGGTTCCCCAGCACTGCATTCAAAATACATTCCTATGTTTGCATGTTTGCAGGTCTATCATCATATCTTATAGTGTTAGAGGGTGGTTTCATCACATGGGCGAGGGTATACGCTGTCCTTCAATCTTCATATATTAATATGTTTCTATCTGGATATGTATATATATATATAAGAATACATTGTCACTGTTACAAACTTAGGTTTAGATTAAGGTTAGATTTGATAAAGGGTCGATATTGGCCTTTTCTTAAATATTGGATATCAGTCAATATTGTGCACCTCCTAAATGATTTTATTTATTTATTTCATTGTTCAATTACGTTTTTTAAAAAACTTCCTCTAAGTGGGTCGCCCTGCCTTAAAGAGCTGCTAACCCTAAAAGAATGTTGTGTCCCATTTATCTAAATGCTGTTTCAGAGGCTTTTCCACCCCGAGAGGAATAACATTCTGGCGGAAACACTGAATACAATCAAAACATATTAGTATCAGTATCGGCTTTCAAAAACCCATATCAGTCGAACCCTGGTTCAGATGTTATCTATTTACCCCAAGAGAATCTCATCATGCAGCAATACCAGTGAACCTCTTATGGACATACTGTATTCAAACATGTATCAGACTTTGTTTAATCACGTTCCCTTACGCTCATGGTCCCTCGGTGCACTCAGGATCTCCCTGTTCACAGTTTTTATGCTTGGAAAGACACATGGAGAGCACATTTGCCTCTGGCACGCTCACAGCATCAGCCAAGAAACTGCTCATTAGTCTCGCCATACAACAAATACCGTGGTCCGGATTGGATCGGCAGGTCCTGGACAACAATCTCAACCCACAAAGCTGCGGCCGGATAGTCTTCTGATCTATGCACGTGAATTTACTGTGAAAGTGGAAATAGAGAAGCAGCCCTGCCATTTCCACAGGAAAATAAGCATCGGGTAACATCCGCTGGTTTACTACACACGGTGATAGGCTGTCTTGCTGTTCTCAGAGCAACTTGAGTGACTAGATGGAGGAAATAGGGGGGATAGACAATAGAGGGAATAGATTAATAGCTGTAACCGGTAAATCATATCAGCAAAGTTACTTGTGGCAAACTTGTAAATCAAACCATAAACCACATGACATTTTCTTCCATGAGGATCTCTTCAGCATGACAAAATGACAAAACACTTAGACTTCATTTCTTTCTTTCATCATTCATCTTTCACAAAGCACACATATCACAACCGATATGCTTGCTGACCTGTATTAATGATTTGACAGTGTTATTGAGATATGCATTTTATTATCTCCCACAGTACATGCAAGATACGTACTCCAGGCTTCACACAACTTCTCCAAAATTAAACACCTTTGACTCCTCTTCCTAGAGGCAAAGCTCTATTATTGACATGCTTGTGTTACACTGTTTTGACACGTTAGTGATGGTTACACCTAGTTTTTGTTATTTTAGCATTTGAATAGGACTATGAGGGTGCCCGTCGGCATTATTCACAAGCACGATGCAAACACATTTTTATAGTGGGATTTTAAAACATCACACCCACACTCAACTCCAAATAAATATTTCGGAGCCACCACACTTTTGGTCAAATGTTGATATCTCTCAAAACAGCCATGTTGGTTTTACCGTGGCTCACTGGATGTTTGAGTGATATAAATCACAGCCTACTGAAACTGGTATTTTTAATTACAGTAGATATTAGGAGACTAGAGTTCCAGCATGAAGCAAAAAGCACTACAAACAGTTGGTTAAGCAATAAGCTACCATGCTCTCCTGATAAAGGAGTCAGTAGTAAAATCGTCTCCATATTAACTGGAATATTAGCAAGTTGTGCAGTAAAGACGTTGATGTATCAGTAAAGAAATGAGAAACTGAGTAACTGCATGTGCACCCAACATCTCCACTGTAGAACTTCAAGTTGGTTGACTGAGCAACTGAAATGGATGAGCTGTGCAGTGAAGCCAAAACGTACTATGCATTTTGTTCCAATTTTACACAATTGGTGGAATTTCTTCAAAATGTAGGGCATTTCGTAAAACTCACGTATGCTCGTAAATCGAACTCGTTGTGGAATTGCAACGTATTTCAGACATCCAAACAGATTTGATCATCTCAATCCCTCCATTCCCGAGGGACTGAGATTACGGAAGTTTCAACTGTTCATGTATTTAATTCCAGCTCATACCACAAGCCGTACATGTAAGTGTTGTCCATGCTAGTGAATGGGAGATGGAGTAGTCAGTTAAACTCCTCTGGTAGAAATATTATCCTTTGTCCAATTCAGCAGGGCACTTTTGAATTGGCTCGATGTGCAGTGCACCTGTCTATCATCCTAGCAGGCACAGGATTCAAGGCTTCCAGACTGAGAATGGGACTCACATTGAGAGGACGCTGCACAGTGGCCCTTGCTAACATGACTGACACCTTTGAGACAAGCATACACCATTGCACGTCTCATCATTGCTTTTAGACAGACCAACGCCTGAGGCTGCAGATAGTGGCCTTGACAGATTTCAATAGAAGCTGGTGGCTTTGTAATAGCTTGGCTCCAGTCTGAGATGAAATGTGAGGCTGTATTCTCCGTTTGGTCACCGCTCACCCCAAAATTAGTAAATCATAAGCTTTACTAGTTTGCAAAGTGATCCAGAGATGGACACAAAACCATTAGTAGGCTGTTGCATTAAGGAAACTGGGGCTTTAACTCTGTAAATTTGAAATAAGTAATTCAACTAATACGTTTTCTGAAACCATTTTTCTTATGCCAGTGGGGTTGACATTTTTGTTCTGCAAGTAGTTAGCTAAATCTATTGTTTTCAATTACATTTTTAATAAGGAAAACAAAAGCAATCTTCAGAAAAGCTTTTTATTCCTCTGTGCTTAGCATTAAGGACTGCAACCAAAAGCTCCCATGAAACATGTATTGCCCATGGGGAATAACAACCCTTTAAACTGCGGAAAAAGCTGAAAAGTGCCCGTATTTTCAGTGGGTTTATAAATTGACAATGGAAAATTACATCTGAATACAAAATCTTACCTTTTTCTGCTTGATCACACAATTGAACCACTCGGACAATAACAACTAGGTTGTTGCCAGCACATATCAAACACAGTATATCGGAGTGGATCTTCAGCATGTGTGCGTATGTATATTTGTATCCTGCTAAAATGTCCTTGGTACAATTCAATCAATTCTTTACACAGGGTAATGATTTAGTCAAAATAAATAATGACAAATGGGAATTGAAGCCCTCTATTGCAATTAGTCATTTCATTTCCAGATATAATTTGGCTTAGTTGAAATACCATGTCTGTGATTTCACAGTGTCTGTCTCCAAAGGTCAGATGCATTTCTCTCTCCTCTAACAGTCTCTGTTCTCTTACAACAGACCGCACACACATTTGCAGGCCTCTCTCTAAATGGCTTGCTTGTTTTTTTCATTCTCTAAGATTTTCACAAGATCAAGCAACACATAATCTGGCCTACGTGTGGAATGCTTTCATACTGCTGTGGAGTCTGTGCCTGTATCTGCGGCAGTGTTACATTTGCATCCTTAGAGCAGCCCACATAGGGCAATACTATGAGTCAAACATGCAAACTGAAATTCCCATGTGGCGTGAAAGGGACATGAAAAAGCCAGGGAGCTGACAGGCGATATAATAATGATAAATGCCAGGGGGACACTGTGGGGGACAATGTGCATGATGCAAAAAAATAAATAGAGATACAATAGAAGAACACATTTTAGGCTTTACATCCATTACATGCTTTTATAGCACCAACACAATTTGACAGATACATTCCTCAGAAGGGATTGCTGGCTCTCTAATGCAGAAATGGCCTTCACAGGACAGAAATAAAGTGCTAACTTTCAAAACTTACGTTATCCTTGTGGAAGTTCACTATTTCAAAGTATGTGTGGTTTGTATCTTAATCTAACCAATTTATTTTCCAAAACAAGTTTCAACGATAATTTGAACAGTCTTCTGCTATTGTAGCACCATCAGCGCAGCACTGGGGATTACCGTACATGGGTTTGGATTCTGAAATGGCTGCTCTGAGAAAAAATTATCTGATTGCAACTTCAGTTCTGAGGGATAAAAGGGCGTTCAACTTCCACAGGGATCTGCAGAAGAGCAATGCCAGGAGCAAACTCCCAGCTACAGATATGTACTAGACCATATGTTACATTACATTACGGCATTTAGCAGACGATTTTATCTATAGTGACTTACATACCATTATATATATAATAATCATATATATATATATATACACATACTACACTTCATCATATACAATGTAATATCTAGTATATGATGATCCATACTACATCATATACTAACTACATCATATACCATACTACACAGAAATACATGTATTTGGGAGGAAACCTGAGCACCTGATGGAAACCCACGCAAACATGCAAACTGCACACAGAAAGGACGGGCTGAGATTCGGACCCACGAACTTCTTGCTGTCAGGCGACAGTGCAAACCACTGATCCACCGTGCTTTGTGAACAAAGAACATGACTGGTAAACACCATGTGAATGACCAGTGATTTGCAAACAACTGGTTAAGCACAACTAACTGAACTGAACTGTGGCTGAAAAAAGTGTGTGTGATCTTAGTAGTAGATCTTTGTTCAACTTTGACCTTATATGACATTTTGTCATGTGTGGCACACTCGTGGGAAATTGAGTGTCCACCGGGCCGGAGATGACAGAGACAATGTCCACAACGGGGTTTACAATCAGAAACAGCTTTTATTTACAGTTTATCTTGGTACAAACAGGGTCAGGCACAGAGTCCAGGGGTTAAGGCATAAGAGTGGTCGGGTCGTAATCCAGGGGTCCGGCAGGAGAAGGGTAGTCCGACAGGCAAAGTTAATTAACCATCCGTATTTCCACAACAGTCCTCGCTCTCTATCTTTTTCCTGTCACACTTCCTACGTCACTTCTCCACGCACCCTACTTCGCACACACTACACTCTACGCACCTCCGCACACACTTCTTCACCATGGGTCACACACACCTCTCTGGCTTCTTCCTCCTTTTAAAGGGGTCCGCTCTCTCCCCTGATTGGCCCTGCCCTTCCCCTTTAACCTTCCTCAGTTGTCTCTCATCTTGATGAGTAAGGGGAGGGCTGTCCCTGGGCTTTAGCGCCCCTAGAGGAACCTGCCTAAACTGTCCCTCTTTCCATCTTCTTCCCCTTAAACTCCCTCCATCTGCCACACATGGTACAAATTAATGTTAAAACAGCTTTGGAAACGGATTCAAACTATCGGTTCAAGTCAGTATCAAATGATATCAGAAAGATATTCAGGTCTTAATTTCACAAAACAATGCAGGCCGCAGCTATGGACGAATACGGATGACGTCTCAACTTTTATTTTTGCACTACATTTTCACGGGTTTTCAATGTTGGTGCAGGCGGTTGTATCAACATCTATTCAACGTCAAAATGTTTGCTGGGTAGTTTGGCTAAAGGTCCCCATGTGATTAGCAGCTTGGCAGAGAAGGTATGCAAATGTTCAAAACTGAGCTCTCAATGTGCCAATGCATTAGATATAGTGTGGATATGAACACAGAGACAGACTTGTTGACTCTATGTGTTGTCCTTTCATTCACATAGCGCCCTGCTATCACTGTCCAAAGTACAGCTCGCGCCTATCTCATTAAGTGCTGACACTGCTCACTTTGTGCGACCGGAGCTGAGGGCTGATGAGATCCAAAATGTTCTTATTGGTTTCTCGTTTGTTTCACTTGATATTACAGATAGTAAAGTCTCAGTTACCTCAGCAACTGGCTAGACACTTACAATAACAAAACCAAACAAAAATGAACAAAACCACACAGAGAAACCCTGAACCTTACACTGAACTGGACACAAAACATACCAGAATGCTAAAATCGAACACAAGGGAGACCGAGGGAGGAAAACAGAGAGTATGTGTGGTAGTACATTGTGTTTACGAGACCTGCTGTAAATGTGTCATCCCTGACAGCAGTGTGTAGGAGGTGCTATGATCTTGTCTTGAGTCATCTCATCTTCCGAACACAATGTACCATCTGCTGTTGTCTAATGCTGCTATTGTGCGATCATTCTAATAAAAACAAATAATTCAAATTTGTCTGGGTATAAAAAAGTGTAAATTACTGTAAATCAATTGCAGCAGTCCAAGGCCTCCAAAAGTGTATTGCTTGAAAACAGTGTTTGATACATGGCACAAGAGAGTACAAACGGCAATTACTAGGCTCACTGATTTGTGGCAGACTTGAACAAGATTTAGGACAGAAAAGGACAGATCCAGCGCTAATCTGGCCTTCAATCTTTAGGAGATGCAAAGAACAAAAACACAAAGTGAATCAGATCCCGCTCTCAAAACACTGGAAAAGTAATATTTCTGAGGAGCTGTTAACTTTCCCAAAAATCGAGTTTTGCACAATGGCTAAATCCTGTATGGACTTCCTTATGCTGAGCACCATGGTGCCGATGATCTCAATGATGTTGATGAAGTGAATATTGTACAGGCATGCTTCGTACAAATTAAGGCAAACACTATAACCGTATTCGATATTAATCAATGACTATCCTGTAATTAATGAACATCTACATTTGAATTCATTGGACGCCCTCCCATTTTATAGTCATATTAATCATGGCCATCAGTGTACCGATCACTCTCCTGGCAGTGTTAATTGTTGAACAGTAATGAAGCTACAGTGGTCTTATGAGAATCACTATGAGTTGTGATTGATTAACAGTTAAAGGACCATTGATTTACTGGTCTCTGGGTGCTGAATAAGCACCATCAACACAGCCAGACAGCACCATACTGTCCTGGCTCCAGCTCTGAGCCCTTCTGCACAACTGCACTATATTTCTAGCGGTGGCTGGAGCTTTAGTCTGGAAGCAGAGATGGCGACAAAAAGTTTGGGTAAATGCACAAGGCTCCAGGGCGTGCTCAAACACATAATGGGCTGTGCAAAGTGTATTACTGCAACAATATCCTCTTGCAATGGGGCCAATTACAGTTTTTCCCTAAATCACAGATTTTCGCATTCATTACATTTTTCATTTAATTTATCATTTTACAGTGGGAGGTTCATATGCTGCTGAAGTATTCAACACCTGGATCAAAATTTGTGATTAATTGCACTTTCAGCTGTAGTATAACCTGTTGAGGATTAAACAAGGTTGTGGGAGCTATTCCGTCAAATCAGCATGAAGATGAACCACGTAAAGGGGCATTAAGTGAAACATTAGACGTGCACTTTTTCAAACAATCCAATTGTTTTCGATGGCCCATCTTGACAAGTTTGCTCTGAACTTGATTTGCTGTTGGAGCATCAATAGAGGGCCAACACAGCTTTGTGAGGTTTGTGGAGCTGTAGTGACCATTGACCTATTTCATGGCAGAAGGACATCATGCATGTTTTTAATTATGGTATTCTTGTCAAGAAGTAGGCCACAGTACGCCAAGACATGGATGAGGAAAAACGAATTAACTAAATCAAAAATGCCCGGAGACACCACAGTGTGGCTCAGTGGTTAGCACTGTTGCCTCCCAGCACGAAGGCCCTTGGTTCTATTCCCGTATTCTGTGTGGAGTTTGCATGTTCTTCCCGCGTTCGCGTGGGTTTCCTCCGGGTGCTCCGGTTTCCTCCCACTCTTCCTGATCCAGAGTGTTTCCCTACCCTCTGCCATCAACCTGTTGAGAAGGTCATGGACCAGAAAATATGATACAGTAACGTTACCCCATCGCAGTGGGGAAAGGTTCCAGTGCTGCTGACGCTTCTAATCTGCCAACTGCAATGCGCCATAAAACCATCAAATTCAGAGCATCAAATGACACATGTCAATAATAGCGTCCGATGTATTTATATTTTATGAAACATTATGGTCGATGTTAGAGTTAATATGGGAATGTGCTTGTTTGTTGACCATATGTCTCTCAGGTTTACCACTTGGGTTCTTCTGATTTAGAAATGCTTTTGCTGCTGTATCTGTCTGGCATAATTGAGTACCTCAATAATCGTTGCAGAGCAAAGGAGAAGGCCTCTCCATTTCAGCCCTGTGGCATACTGTCGGTTGAACACACCACAATATCAATCAATATCATATTTCACTTATATATAAAGTGTTTTGCCGTATACTGCCATTCATTGCTTCTGTTGAGTTCTTTGTGTAATACATCAACATTTCCTGGCAGCAGCAACTGAGAGGTGAGCGAACAGAAACAAATTATTTACCTGTTTTCCAGTATGTGACAGAATCCAATGGATCAAATGGGCTTTTGTCAGGTATTGGTGGGTAGGTACAAGTTAGGGACACTGGGAGGAGCCTGGGACTGGGTAATGCTAATTTCGTATCATCCTGATCAGCCTGATTGATGAAGATTATTAACTCTACAATGAGCAGATACTGAATGATGATATAATTAAATACTATTAATTATTAACTAATAAACTAATATCCTTTTCATAGGGGTTAAATACTTTTTGCTACTAATTATAACTCCGAGCTGATGAGTGTGTGTGATTGTGAAATCTTTCTGACAAGCTCATAATTCTACATGTCAGAATGGTGAATTGCAATTGATGCTCACCCAAAATTAATACTAATTTAATGGCTGTATATAAATTATTATTATTATTAATTAGTTGCTCACAATTATTATTATTACTTTTTTTTACCTCTCATTGCTTCTGCTCATGCCATCAAGCAGAATGTTTCAAAGCTCTGTAGTATCGGGTGTTTAAATGGCTTCATTTTTCACAATCCGGGGAATGGTTGGTCATTAATTGGGGTGAAATAGAGCAAACTGTGCACCTCTGCACACCACTCATCTGCAATCTGTCTGCTGTGGTGGCCTGCTGCTTACGTTCGCATCACTTCCAAATAGCAAGCTGACGTTGGATCTAAATTCAGCCCCTAGTCACAGGTACAATTCCACAAGCCACAGGCCAGTAACCACCAACATCTGATTAATATGCATGTACTGCATAGCTGGCCAGGAATGTTGGTCAATAAATAAGAATAAATATCAAGATATGATGGATACTGTCAAGATGCCCATGGACCCTATACACACAATTGTAGGCGCTTCCAGATAGGTCTGAAATCATGTTTTGCAACAGATGTGCCAACTAGTAAAGAGTGGAATGTGATAGATTGAGCATACAAAATTTTTATTTTCCACTACGTTTTAAGAAAACAACACTCATTATATATATTATCTTATTGAGTTTTGTGATTTTCCTGATAAGTCTGAGTTTAATTTGAAGAACCATCATTGGTTTCCCCAGTAATAACAGTTACAATGTTCTGAAAAACTTTGTACACCAATTGAGTTTTGGCAGAATTTATTGGGCTACAAAATGTTTTTAAATGAAATTATTAGAATTGTTTTGTCTGAGACCGACCTATACAATGTTTTCTATTACACTAAAGTAATTATAAATTACTACTAATTAACTATGCACTTTCACTATAGTTTATCTTCTCATATATTGGACAGAACAAACTCCATTGAAAGTGCATCCATATGCATTTTTTAAATGTATACATTTTTATGTATTTCTTGGATTTTTTCTTTGAAACTCGAAGACATGGACCTCAATGCCATCCATAAGTGAACCACACATTTCACACTATAGAGATTGAATCTATTGATTAATAATGACAGAAAATGCTATTCAGTGGAAAGAAATGATATAGGTTTATGGATTTGTTTGATAGAGCTGTGAATGTTCCCTCCTTCAGCTGGAGTACACTTTTTTTTGGAGGCGCCTTACTTTGGAATACTGTCATTTTCATATTTTACATAATATAAGCCTAGTAAAACTTCATCTATATCTTCCAGAGGGGCTAACTTCAATTTGACTTTACCCATGTTGCTGGTTACCTGGCTTCAAGCGCTATGACACTTTGCTATCTGTGATATTTCAGAATATTATGTTGATTTATGTTTACCATCAAAGGGAATGTCCAGTCTTCTGCCTTGGATAGCACAAACTGTACCGTACTTGAGTTGGCTCAAGTTTACTCACATAACCAAAACCCTTGAACCACCAAGTAACAAACAAACACACATTCATACACCTACTCAAAAACACATGGAGAGACACATGCCTATAACCCCTTCCCACACCCACACATACACACACACAAACCTATTTGTGTGTGGAGATGCTTCATTGGAAAAATACTTTTCAAGAACTTGGAGGTCACCTCTTGAGTATAAAGGTTTCTGCAAGGTTTCAAGACATTTTCTTTCACACTCAAGGCGACGTTTGTTATATATATATATATATATACTGTATTTTTTTCAAGCCATTGTGCCAGGATCTTGGTGAACTACAGTAGCTTTTTGGTTGTTTACCACCACAAGCAAATGAGTGCCAATCCAGGATGCAGAGCCTGCTTGAACAATGAAGACTTCCCCCTTTGGTTTTAAATAAATGTGAGGTATCATACATTATGCAGCGGTTACTGGATTTCTACAGCTGTTCAACATCACTCTGGACTGTGAGACTGCCACCAAATTAACATGCAATCTGCCTTCCATTATGAATGAGGGCCAGGTGCGCCTCATTAAAACTGGGCCCTCTTATCAGGAGCACCACACACACACACACGTCGGGTTTGGTGTGGAGTGTGTGCTGCCCTTGAGTAGCTGGTGACAGGAACTGAGTGTCACTGTTCTCATACTGTGAGAATTCATTGAAGGACATTAATTATTGCTGTTCCTTAACTGCACACTTTAAGAGGCCAATTTTAGCTTGGTATGAATGAAGTATGTCAAATAAATCATTTATGTGCTGACAGTTTACAGTATTGTAATTACATCACATTCGATTCAAAAAAACGTTAACGAAGGACAGCTAATCTATACCCACACTCTCGCAACTACAAGTACTCGCTACTATACGTCTGTCACATGGAGTGCAAAAGGACATATTGTACAAGTTTTGATTTCACTGGTGGGACTTGCAGCGACAGAAGCCAGATGATTCCTCTGGAGCGGCTGACTAAGCCGTGGGAACGTAGATCCAGATCTGTACTCCTCCATCTGCCGTCCTGGAGGAACTAATTCAGATAGCTGGCCAAGGCCCAGTGCAGCCCAGTGCCTTGCCCAAGCCCATTCCTCCCACCCTGAGGCCTCATCTGAAGGTGTCAAGTTGACCCTTCTGCGGCATGGTGCCAGCCGCACTGCTGGGATCACAGATGAAAATAGCCCAGCAATTCATCACAGTAGCTTGCCAGCAGGGTTTGTGCTGCATAGGCACTTCTCTTAATTTTGGGATCTGTTTCAGAATTACCCGGGGAGGCCATTCACAACTTCAATAGTACCATTATTGGATGTATCTCGGCTGTAGCTGTAGACCTCTGTTAGGATGCAAAACTGCCTCAGCACTTGAAGATTGTATGGTCTGTTAGTTTCTACTCATTAGAGGGTACTCTTGTTTTGGTATTTGTGTTGTTTTGTGTTTCTGTTGTGTCTTTTATTTTGGAGGTACACTTCCTGGTTGGTCTGCGTCTCACGTTAGAATTACTTCCTTCTGTTTCCCATTTCCTTTATCACTAACTATTAGGCACTCCCTATTTAAGGCCTCCCATTTCCTTGTACCTGTTGCCAGATTATCGTTGTTCATGTGTTTGCTATTTGAACTATCTATCAGTAAGTCTCCCGGTTTTTACCTGACCA
>OMOT01089631.1:4514-23612 GCA_900312575.1 Acanthochaenus luetkenii | reverse complement strand
TTGATGAGCATTCATATATATTCCATTTCATGGTTGCCTCTGCAAACGGTATGATGATGTGTGGGTCGCTTTGTATAAAAGCGTCTGCTAAAATGCTGTAATGTAATGTAATGATGATATGTACTGTAAATCGCTTTGGATAAAAGCGTCTGCTAAATGCCGTAATGTAATGTAATGTAATGTAATATATGCAGCACTAACGCAGGTCCAAATGTGTAGCTGCACCAGGGCGTCTGTATCATAACGGTTAATCAAACAGACGGGTTGAGCATCTTCTGCTGCGATGGCGGCTTGAGAAGCTACAGTACCTGTGAAGTCGTGGACGAGGTCTTTGATGAGGTGACCGATGATAGCATAAAGAACCAACAGCACGGTGAAGGCGCCCATGAGCAGGTAGAGGACATGGGTGGGGAGGTGGATGTCGTCCCGGGAAGGGGGTACATAGGTCTCAAATAACACCTTCCCATCTCCCTCTTTGTAACGAACGTTTAAGCCCTCCTCTGGCTCATCCATGGCTCTGCGGGACTCTTCACGACGCTGCTGTCAGGCAGGGAATAATCCACTGAGCATCTCTGTGTCATCAGCAGAGATTGCAGAGTTTTAGTGTCATGTTGTCTAAATGCTGTTCCAGAGACCTCCTCATCCAGATCAGACAATAAATCAGGAGATATTCTGCAGCATTAAAAACACACAAATGTATGCAGTAATTCAATACCTTGGATATTCCAAAAACAGAAATAACCGTGTTGCCCAATGTACTGTAACACAATGAACACACACTTTCAATAAAGCTGCACAGAGTTTAGCGACTAGTACATGAATCATACATTACATACAGGAAGGAAGCAGACGAGGATCCTCCAATCCACTGAGAATCTACACACACCTCTGCCTAAACACTATAGCAGGCGTACACTACTTTACACTGCATTAAACCTATACGCACAACTATATCTCTGTCATCTGTGAAGTTTCCTTTCCCCGCACTAACGCCTGTCCGTTGAAGTACGCAGAGGGAGACCAGATTAGCTGCAGCTTGAGCTACTCAAGGACAGAGGAACGAGGCTGTGAGTATTTACCTCACTACTTCCACTGCTACAGAAGTATCTATCTATCAATCTATCTATCTATCAATCTATCTAGCTATCAATCTATCTAGCTATCTATCTATCTATCTATCAACCTACCTGTCTGTCTGTCCATCTGTGTATCTATCTAGACAACTTAGCTAAAGTTAGGACATCGTAGCTGAAGAGACATGTTGCCGTTCTGCTTACATCAATATCGTATTTAATGTGCCTGGTTTAATCCTTGGCATTTACAAACAAGGTCTTTGCCCTTGACACAGCCTGGTATTAGGGATAGGTAAGATGGATTAGCAGAAGAAGACGCAGACACACAGACACAACAACACACTCCTATTATTCAGTTCTTTACTGGAGACAAGCTTAATCCAAAATCAGAACAGGAAAACCGATGTATGTTTCCTTCATAGACACAATACAGCGACACGTGTTATGTAATGGGAATGCATTGGTTATATACCACACAACTGGGCTGGGAACAATCCACTTTTGGTTTGATCAATTCAAAAAGTAATTTGTAATCTAAAAATTCAAGTCACATTCAAATTCTCTCAAATATTTTCTTGGAAAGGTTTGACAACCGTTTCATGCAAATATTTTCACTATTTGAATGTCACAGAGAATCTCCTACATGTTGAAAGGAACATGAATTGACCTCAGCCCTGCCACACAATATATGTTATACTATACTTTTTACAGCTCAGGTTCAGATGGTAGAATTACTATGAAAATGATGTCAATGCTCTTGATCAATCCTCATGCCAAATAATACACGATGGTTCTTGTGGTAGTACCAGGGACTTTAAAGGACAGCTAAGTGTCATTGAAGTGTTTTGAATAATGTACATTTTGGGGGAATTCTTGTAAATATGAGAAATAGTGCGGACTGAAAATAAAAGTATTGCACTGCATGTTGAATGATGGACAACATATTTACTATGTTTACAAGAACTTTTAGAAAGTAAGGGAAATGTCGCATTGGTTTCTTGAAGTGAAATGTGTTGCGCAACATTTCCAGCGTTTAACAAATGCCTTAGGTTAAGCATCACTACGACAAAGAGAGGACATTTATCTTGGTAGTTCAATTTAGATGGGTGGCCAAAAAAACCAGATTTCAACTACTGCTGTGAGAAAACGATGGTTCAAAGATCAACGCAGAGAACATTTGACATTGTAGAATTCAGAGGGACGTGACATAAGGGGCCGTCGGGCAAGCGAGCGTCACACTACGAGTGGATATCCTCTTTTCTCCTGGGTATGATGCGATGGCGCTTGGTAGCAGAGGGATAGAGGGGCGGCTGCTTCCAGCTCCCTGGTGGAGCCCCGGCAGCAGCCTCTCCCTCTCCTCCATCTTCATCTTCATCCTGTCGCTCTCCGCCAGCTCACTGGAAACGCAACCCTGCCACTCCTCCTCCATGTCTGCTCTCCCATCCTCAGAGTCATCTTCCATTGGTTTTGGGCCAAGAATCCAGTCTGTGGCGGGGAAAAAAGTGGAGAGAAAAAGTGAGAATTAAATTAAATTAAATAATGTTAAGATCTCACTTTGTCGGTATATACTCCTCCACCCGACACTCTCTCGGCTTTGCTCTGTCGGTGGCATTCACCTTAATGGCATAAGGATACTGCGGGGAAGGCAGAAATGATCTTGGACATGACCGCGGCACACAAGCCATGGAGGAAATGATGGAAGGAACGCGTAATGAAGATGCAAAGATAGACTGCTGATACGACCGCAGCCCAAATGTTCAAGGGCAACGGAGACAAGGACTCAGACACACTGCAAACACGGATGCCAGAATGGAGGGTGTGGTGGGAAGGAGTGATCGTCGGCTCAGGACATTTCTGAGAATACGCAACACCAGCCCGGGGTTACCTGCGAGGTCATGCATCAGGTCCTTTATCAGGTGTCCCACTATGGCGTAAGTGGCCGCTATAACCAGCACCACCCCGAGTAGGACATAAACGACATTGCGAGGCAGAGTTATGGCATCTCTTGCCGGGGGGATATAGTCCACGAAATAGGCATCCTCCTCCTTCCTTTTGGACAGCTGGAGGAGCTGTCGGTGTTCGAACGCCGGCTGTGTGGGGTTCCACGCCAGGTCTCCTCCTGAGGTGTTCAGGAAGGGTATCGGTTGCTGGTCCATGGTTTAGTTGCTTGGGCGGAGTCGATAAATGTTTGACGGAGTCGTAGATCAGTCTGTACAAAGAATGCGATGTGACTTTGGGGTTGTTTCTTTGACGCTGACCACGCTGATGACAGATTTATTTCCTTGTTGCCGATCAGCTGTCTCCAAACTCCTTCATGGTACTGTGGGTAACAGAGGTGCATCAGAAAGAAGGATGGAGAGTTGTTACTGAGCGTTACTGTGTCTTTTTTCTTTTTTTTCCTATTGCCTTCCCCATTTCTGGCATTGTTTTGCCAATTGCTGCTGCTGTAACAACTGAATTTCCCCTAGGGGATCAATAAAGTGCATCTAATCTAATCTAATCTAAGAACAACATTTCATATTTTCTCATGCTGGGAAGAATAGTAGGATTGACAGATGGCAATGGTTTGGAAATGTCAACGTCGTTCAAGAATGACAGTAAGAAAACAGCACTTCAAAAATGCCGTTCATGAGATATGGAAGGTTCTATGTCCTAAGTGTGTCAATTCTCCTAAGCCTTTGCCTAGACTCAAATCCCAGCATTTGTCACTCAGGTCTTTTGGGGAGAGTTCTTGGACAAATGTCCTGGGGAGTGAGACAGTGTGAGACAGAGGGGAGGTGAATATAGGACAGAGTTAATAGGATTGAGTCTGTCGTGGCGAGAGATATCAGCTTTCCATCTGCAGGGATTAGAGATATTAGAGAGGTGGACAGTAATACGCCAAAGAAGCTTATGGTCGTCCATGACCATGTTGTCTAAATATATATTATATATATATGTATATAATATGTATATTTAACATAGTCTCTCTTGGGTTTAGTCTCTTGGGTAGTAGTTTATGGATAGCACATGCTTTTTAATGCCCATACATTTCTCATAGTCTATCAACTTCCTGTCATGCAGTTCATCAATATGACAATATTCTCATGACTCATTACATGCATAAATGGTAAAAGCTTTTTCAAAGGACAATCTGGGTTTTACAACCAATACACATTTCCATGGGTAGTAAAACCGTACCTCGTGAAACGCTATTTATGGCCACACATTCGTGGAATATTGATCAACATAGCAGACCAACTATCAGCTTCCTTTCTAATATTGCATACACGTGTTTACATTTTTTTGTATTAAATAGAGATGAGGAGGAAAGAGGGAGGATGCAAAGAAGAGGTTTTAAGATGTTACAGTAAATGCTTTATGTCATGAACAAATGTTTTCAATCCACGATTCCTTACCTTGTAATCAAGACTTGAAACTTCTCCGTAGCTGTATTGTTTGACTTGTGTGTGAACGGACTTCCGGTGTTGTACATGTAGCACGCTGACCGTTCTGGAAATAACCACAAACACATAGCAGTGGATTAAGGTCATCAAAACAACGGGCATACCATAATGACTGCTCCGTCACACAGGAAGCAAACCTACCAACACGGTTTTTCTCTACAAGTGGGTAGCTCAAAATGCTATGATGCAGTGATCCAAATATGAGGGCAACTAAAAAAGGTTTCCGTGCCTTTCCGGCGGAGCATCCGGGTGTAGATCGCTCCTCTAGACCGGAGAGTCTATTTCTTTTATTTTAGGTTGTCTTTTAAGCCTGAGAAACTGAGAAATCATCCACTGCCATTCCACGATGGTGAGGCCAGCGTTGAAGATCACAATGAACCAAGAGACTGGATGCAGACCAAAATAGAAGACGGGTGGCATGCTGTATGGAGGGGGAAAAGAGGCGACGGGTGAAAAGGTTGAATGAAAATCAAGTCTTGTGGCACGGTGAAAAGTAGGGTAAACAAAGGAGAAAGGATGAACTGAAAAGGCAGCGTGAGATCGTCCGAGTGTGTCTCGGGTTGAGGCTGTCAGGAGAGTAAGGCTGTCAATGTCAGTGTCAAGGTGTTCTCTTGTAATCCTTGACCAGATTTGTTTGGCACATGCCGCTGTCACCAGTAAAACCGTTGAACTGACTCAGCACACAGCGGAACAGAACACAGTGTTCATTTATCAATATTTGGGCTGTGTGGCAGTTTGAGCAGCTGACTAACACTGGGCAACGTGTCTCAATTAACACCGCGTGCTATTTGCAGACAATAAATCGTTCAATTCACAATGTTTTGCCCGTGAAAAAAACACAAACGATGGGGAAATGACACGTATCTATTACCTGTGTGAATGATTCCTTTCTCGTTAATTTGCAGGTTCCATTCGGTTCATTCAAAATCAGAATTTAACAAGGGGGTTCCAAAAACTCCTCCAGGGGGGAAATCGAACGCAGGTCAATTGCAAAATCACACTCCGAAGCTCTACAAGTTGGGCTGCCCTCGCCGACTAGTCCTGAGTGAAATGGCACGCAGTCGGGCAGGTCCACACGGACTCTGACTCCTTCAGGCTGGGATGACTTTCCCCTTCTTGGGCTTGTATTCTTGGTCTGACAGCCACTTTGAGTAGAGATCACTCAGGAGGACGGTCCAATAGATGATAGTCATAGAGACGTTGAAGGTCACAGTGAAAATCAGTAATGGGTGTAGCATGGTGGCAGACTGGGCCGGCTCTCTACTCTTAGATATATGCCACTATGTGTGTCTGCTGTGCGGGCCAAGGGTGTCTGTCTGCGTGTGAGTCTGATTGAATCACTTCTCTGTCTACTCCTACTCTCTCCATAGCCCTTATCCCCCCCCCCCCATACTCTCTCCCTCTCTCCCTCTCTCCCTGTCTCTCTCTCTCTCTCTCCCCACTGGTCACCATAGGTTTCTGTGGCAACAGCAGGGTTAATCCTCTTCAGCTGCTCTATTATAGAAGATAACGTTGCATTAGATGTAGGCCTACTTTATAGATATTCCTCATCCATAGGATTTTACGTAACTGCACACATTCACACATTTAGAATATAACCCCAAAATAAAACCTTCTGACAGGGGACATCAGGGATGGCCTGATAATATGCGAAGAAAAATATCGAACAACGATTGAACCATTTACCTTTAAGCAACGCCGGGCTGACGAACATAATCTTTGTTCTGTCCTTCATGTTCTCTCAGACGTAATCCAGAATCTAATCAAGACATCACATGGACGAATCAGAGACACCGGGAGCAGAGACACAACATTTCAACATGTGCCTCAATAGTTTCATCTCATGTGTCTCCTATCCACGTGGAATGACGTGATAATATAAAGCAAAAGCACTAACTAAATATTGTAAAAAATAAGAATACAAATCTGCTGTCCATGAAGTTTTATGCTCAGTGTTGAGTCTGAAAAAAGAAACTAGTATAGTGACACAAGACAGCTGACAGCAGTTTCACCACGAGGTGGCAGTCTCTACACGCAAACACATATGATGGTGAATGGTTTTCAAACGCAGCCCATATTGGATTTCAGGCCGTTTTAACCACGGTCAACAGCAGACAAACAACAACAACAACAACAACAACGACACGAAGCGGCTTGTTTTCGCCCTGAAGACGCACAGCGCATTGCATACGGGAGACCGCTTTACGCATAACGCGCACATGACACGACCCCTTTCTCGAACTTGTGAGCGACATCCGTCCCTCGGGTTGACCTTTGAGACGCGCCGGGCCGCAGAGCCGTCGGGAGCAGCGCGTTGCCTAATCACGGATCAAAAGGCAACGGTGACGCTCCTTTTAATGGTCACTGGGCTGCAGTGGGAACTGGGAAGGACCCTGAGCTCCAACATGCCTCTTTCTACCACCGAGAGCATCTAGAGTTTTCCCTCTCAGGACTTTCCCACCGCCGCATTTTTGCACCAGGACCAATTGATTGTGAAAATGTGGCCGCCGGTTGAAGTGTGCGTCCTTCTCCTTTCTCTCGCGGCGCCTGGACTTTTATACACCGTGAACAACATCCCGGCGCTCCAGGAGTAAGTGTGCGCTCTTATCACTGTTTCACTCTCCGTAGCCTGTGAGGCCGATGGTTGTGTCAAGGTAGGTGGTGTCTAGGTAGGTGATGCGTTTACCCCGAGGCAACCGAACTGAAGGTTGTATCGTTGTAACCCTAAAAAAACACACACAAAAACAGGGTTCCTTGAAAATACTTGAAAGGTTTTGTGTGTGTGTGTGCGTGTGCGTGGGGGGGACAAGGCCTTTAAAGTTTTAGAAAACGAAAGGATGGCCTTGAAAGTTCTTTAAAAATTGACCAATGAGCTGTGAGAAGAAAAACCCCTGTGATGGATATTTGCTTTGATGTAGCCAAACAAAGCATTGAAAAGTCATTGAATTTGATGTCCAAGTGGAGTGAGACGTGTCGTCTGAATGGTCGCAGGGTCGTCTCCAACCTAAAACCACACTCGTGATTGACTGCACGTCGCCTCCTCCTCTCCTCTCCTTGTCCTCTCCTTAGCAAAGACATTTTCTGATATGAATATGGATGTAACTGAAGGCTGTGGAGTCTAAATACGCGCAGACTTGCATAGGTGAATCGATTTATGTGCACTCGCCACCGACTCATCTGGTCACTCACCATTCCTCAGACCTCTGCCTATCCTGGGGATGGGGATGGTCATCCTGGGATCCGTATTTCTGCTTCTCCTCACCGTGCGACACAAGAAGAGGGTGGACCCCTTGTTCTATGGTAAAAACCGACAGACACACACACACACACACACACACACACACACACACACACACACACAAGATCTATCAATGAAATGAAGATGGAGCGTAAGAAGAGCAGAGTTATTGCTTCACTGTGCTTCTGTGTGTTTGTCCAGTGTTTGCAGAGTTTTCCTTCACCTGTGTGGTGGGCCTTACCAATGCTTTAGAGCAGGATGGGTTCATCTCTGGCTTCATGGGCTTCTACCTGAAGATGGTAAGAGTGTGATCGGGTCCTTAGCTAAACCTCCCCTTCTCTTTTCCCCTTAAGACTAGCTCCAGATCTTTCAGAAGTTCATCCATAGAGAGCAGACGTTTCAATTAGTTTGTGTGATGCTGTCTATTCAGGGCGAGCCTCATCTGAGTACCGCCTACGCTGTGATGATGTGCTACTGGGATGGCTTGGTTCACTTTGTCCTCTTCCTCACTATGATCCACCGCATGTTCAAAGGGTAAGCTGCGGTGTCACTCTTTTCGATGCAGCCTCAGATGCGTCTTAGTGGGAATCCCCCTCTTATTCTCATCTGCCGTGTTTTCGGTGAGACCCTTGACGGAACCCGTTCATTTTCTGTCTGCACAGGAAGTCCTATCGTAGTCTTGGGCTACTGTGGGCAGGTTCCTCCGTCGCCCAACAAGTTGTTTTCATCCCAGGGGTGGTCGTTGGTGAGAGCGGCGCCTACATGCACGCACACCTGCGTCTGTCCCTCAGATCATCAGTGCTACTTTAGATCGCTTGTCGTTGCATTGATAATGTTCCCATTTATCCAGGTAAATATGGGTCTAACATTCGCCCTGCCTTTTGGAGGAACGCACCCTTCCTTTTGGTGCCTTTCTGGGCCGCCTCCCTGCTCTTCAGTAGGCCCAGGGAGATGCCAATCATCACAGCAGACAAGGTGAATTTCAGCAGTCAAGACAACATACAATGGAGATATCCACAGAGGTAAGTAACCGAATGTATCTAATACTGATTGAGGATTTACCCGTGTGGACCAGGTTGCTGTGGAGCAGAAGAAGGGCCTGCTGTCTCGGCCTGTTGACCTGCTCCTGTCACTTGCATTGCTGGGAGCAATGGCCGTCTCCATTTTCAGGGGCTTTGTGAGTAACACCATGTGAAAAGCCTTTGCATCAGTCCAGCATTACCACATCTGATTGAACTCATCAAGGCTTAAGAGATGAGACGATATGGACGCTAACTCTTACTGTACCCTCCTCCCCCTACAGGTGGTGCTGGACTGTCCTCTGGACGCCTGCTTCACCTACGTCTACCAGTATGAGCCCTACATCAAAGACCCAGTTGGCTTCCCGAGGGTTATGGTGAGTCCGAATGAGAACGCACGAGACAAGCGCACAATGAATTGAATGAAACCTAGAAGTACGTTCAAAATGATAATCAAACAGTCTCCTTCATTGTGTATCATTACTCTAGATGCTGGTGTATTTCTTCTATGCTCTGCCACTGCTGGCTGTCTTCATCTATGGTCTGAGGACCCCTGGATGCAGTTGGATGCTGGACTGGACCATCTTCTTTGCCGGGGCCATGGCCCAGGTAACTACGGTTCCTATGCCCTAGCAGTTATTCACATTCATTGAAAAAGCAAAACACAAGCCAATGTCTCACATTGATAATTGACTGCCTCCGCCGCTTCCTCGCCTGTTCTCTCCAGACCCAGTGGTGCCATATCGGAGCATCCCTGCACTCCCGCACCCCCTTTACATACCGAGTCCCTTCGGACAAATGGTGGCCTGTTATCACCCTCAATGTGTTGTACGCTGCTGCACCTGTTCTGCTGGCCCTGCGGTGCTACGCCAACCCCGCCTATTTTATGAAGCCTGTTCCCATGGGACAAACCAACAACGACAAGAAGAAAAACTAGACCCCACCCTGGCTCTGGATTGTTGAGGCTCAAGTAAAGTGTGAAGAATATTTTGTGCTATGACAGGTTTTGTTGTTGTTGTTGTTGTTTTTTTAAACTTTCTTTGGCACATAAACTGCATTAAACCGGCATTTTAAAACCAAGACCCAGAGGAAATCTGTTGAAAATGCTGCTCTCTGAGTCAACCATTCAGAATCAGTCACCTCGCGCAGCACTCCCTGCACGGACTATTGGACCCTGATAATGGCTGTTTGTGGAAGTGAGGACTGTGATCAGCTCGCACAGCTTTCAAGTGACTCAGTTTCCATCTTCCCAGACTAACACTATTAACCTGGATCATACGGGTCAGCAGTACGCTGCTAGAGAGTCACAGTTATTACATAAATCGGTCTATGGGAACAATACGCAGCAATCCACAACAAAGTTCTATTTTACCCCCAACTCCAGATTGAAGTTTATTTGTACTTCTCTAAAGACAGGGTCAGTGAAAACTGTTCAGTGTAATGCAATCACATGTTTCGCCTTTCAAAATATGTGAATGTGTTAAGTGTTCATACTAACTTATAGAATGATAGTTAATATGTTGATAGGTTCCCCAAGCAGAGGATATGATGAAGGAAATTGCCACAAAATGCCATCTAGGGACAGATATGGCCTTACATTGTGTAACGTCTTTGGTGATACTACATGTTAAACACTGTTTGTGCCCTTACCTTTGCCTTGCCCTTTGCTGTTTTTCCCATGTGTATTTTATTCAGTTTTTAATATAAAAAACACACAGGGTACTGAATTAGGGTTATTTGTTGCTGTATGTTTTTATAAAAGTAATGGGATACCGATTATTTGAGCCAGGCAGGTTTAGCAGGGCAGAGTAATTATATTTTCTTGTTTGCTATGTGTTTGATTAAATTACATTTGCATCCATCCAACCTTGTCCTCTCTCTCATCCATTAATTACATTCAGGCATTGGCTGTATCTGTGATTCTCATCAAATGAACTCCCATCTCCAATAGCTGATTATGCTTTTCAAGCCCAACCGTGCTTATTAAAATTGATAAGGCCATAAGTTAGCCCATAACAGGGGGGCAGTGGCTCAGGAGCTAGAGTTCCCGCCCAGCAACCGCAAGGTTGAAGGTTCGAGTCCAGCTCCTCCCGGGGAAAATAAATCTGTCGTAGTGTCCTTCAGCAAGACACCTAACCTTAAATTGCTCCCGTTGAGCAGGTTGGTGCCTTGCATGGCTGCCTCCGCCAACGGTATGATGATATGTAAGTTGCTTTGGATAAAAGCGTCTGCTAAATGCCATAATGTAATGTAATATCAGGTAAAGCCTCTGTAGTATCAGCAGGTTTGGGAAGGCTCTGTCCACATCACTGGTAATAAGGAATGCCAAAACTTGGCCAACGGGAAGTTCATCATTCAGCGTCTGACATAATGTAATGTAAAACACAAGTTCACTGGTTTAACACAATCTGTTTTGGGACACAGTGCTAGTTCTCTGGATGTCAACATTGTCTCCTGCTGGTGATGTCATCAAGCCCTATGCACCGTGGACTGGTGGCCCAGTAAACTATGTTCTTCCTGGCTGTGGCTGTCAAACTGATAAGAGGTGAACCCTGGATAGAAGTGAGTTGTCACATGCAAAAAAGCCACACTAATGATCACAGGACATCAGTCTGTAGATGAGCTCCGTCAACAAACATTCGTTTCTGAAGAGGGTTGTGTGCTGCAGACCTTGTACAGTATTTCAGAGACTATCAGGTTCAAATCTCATATATACCACCAGAAAATATTTAGATTTTTAGTTTTTTGATAGATACTGTTTGCTAACAGAAGTGATTTTAGCTGTGCTAGCAAACAATATATGTTATGTCACATTCACCTGCTAGGTCATCCCTTCCTTTCTGTCAACAGTCCACTCGCAGACTAACCCTAACCCAGAGATGAGAAAATTACCTCTTCTACCAGATTAAACTATTGTTTACCGGGCAGAGAGCGATATGTAGTGAACAGAAAAGCTCAGAAACCTTTGCAATAGGACAACCAGATAAAGGCATTCAATTGGGTTTAATCTGCTGGAATGCCAAGCTTTTATGATACAATCGATCTTTATGCACTTCAGCACTTTCCTGCCAAATTGTTTTTATTACAGGATCTGTACACGGCAGATGTCAAAGTTGATAAACCGAGTTGATGGTTTATCAAATGAAGGGACAACGATTGGAAATGTTGACATTCATTTTTGCACTTTATTAAGAATGGAACACAACAGCAGGACAAAAAGTCATAAGAACACCAAAAAAGTGGATGGCCGATCAAATATCAAAGGGACCAAGGACATAAGTTGTGACACTCTACCCATCGTGTAAATATAGCCGTGCAAAGATTGAGAGTATTTAGCAATTCAGATACAATCAAGCAGTTATCTTGGGAAAGTATTGTATAATCCAATCCATACTATCTAGGTCAATGGGTCTTCCAGCTATTAATCAAGGACCAGCCAATAACAAACATCACAATATTTACAGTACAGAGGTTAGGGACAATCAAAGGATAACTTTTTCTTACTGATTGATTGTAGGAATGGTGCACCGGTATAGAAAAAGGATGTTACATTGGCTGTCTGAATTATGACTTAAGTAAAAAAGAAAGCATATTCACTAGCAAACGGCTCATAATAAATAGTAACGTTACACGAAAACATAGCAAATGTTAGAAAAAAGCATGTAGATAGAATACAACAGACCAGCTATTCAGATGTTCTATGGGAAAAAGTAACAGTTACAGTACACATACAAAAAGGCTCAGGGATATCGGGGAAGGAAAGCTATCTTGCATCAATTACATCTGTGCGTTGTAAACAGACTACTAGGATGCGTATACATTTCCATGTAGAACACGCAAACATTTGTAAAAAAAAAGAAAAGTGACTCACGTTTCTAAAAGTTCTTCTCTTACATGCATTACACTCACACACGCGATCACACTGGTGTCAGTCTCTCAGACCGAGAGAGGAGAGGATATTCATATTCAGGCTGGGGATTCACAGATATGTTAGAGAGAGGCCATGTTAATACGACAGGAACCGTTATTGTTCACATGGACCTGGGGTGAAGGAGGCAGGAGTAAGAAGAAAAAAAGAGCCCCAAAACACCAGAACACCAGAACTCAGTAAAGGTATCACGGAGATAAGTGTTAGAATAGGAATACCGTATTCAACTGGAAAAAAAACTAAACTAAACTGAGAATGGCAAAAAGCGGAAAAGAAGATGGGATGGTTCTGACGTGAACTATTGTCTTTTCTTTATGGGCTGTGGTTTGCACCCAGGCATTGCGTACACTGTATCATTTGGTTCAGTAGTGGCTGCGTGTGTCCTCTCTGGCCCTGTGACCCTCTCCTCCGTGTCTCCTGTGGTTTCGGCGTTCACGGTGCTGATGGTGGTGGCGTCGGTACCGGTGGGATCGCCGGGCTAAGTGGGGGAAAAAAACAAAAAACGAATGGGTTCATCTGGCTTTATGTTGTATAATGTATAGGCTGAGAACTCGTCTTTTCAAGAAGTACCTCGCATCACTTTTTCCGCAATGAACGATATCCCTTTTTTTTTTTTAGCTCTTATTCTATTTATTTCAAAAGCAAAGCAAAATGCCTCTTGAGGAATTGGGGGAAGGGGGAGGAAAAAAGAGAATAATGAAATAAAGTAATAATAATAAGAACTGATTTACAACATGAGTTTAAAGAACATGGAACAACTATAATATGCATTGAACACAGCTGTATCTCACTCACACTTTGTGCAGATGATCTTGGGGCGCTCCCAGCTCCCATCGGCCCGGCAGCGGGCGGTGGGGATGTGGCGCTGGTAGAAGCCTTCGGAGCACTGGTAGCGCACCATCGCATGGATGTCATAGTGTGACCTCCGCCGACCTATCAAATGGGCGTTCTCCACTGCAGGCGGGGTCCCACACAGCACTGCCAAATGTGATTGGATAAAATGAATGATGATACAGTCTGTGTTAGGATCATGTGGAAAAAGAGAGACGTCGGACTGTGAGCTGGAGTTGGAGTTTTTTGCCACGAGATCGATTTCACATCAGAAGATGAATATGGAGCAAAAAGACAGACCGTACGCTTTTGTGACAGAACCCGCCCCGCCATCTTATCCCACCTCACCTGTCACCTGTCTGTCTGTATGTCTGTTACATATGCTTATGTATTTGTATGTTTTAAATACTATCCCTGGTCTTAATAATTGCCTCCTGGGGATCATGTTTTTTTTAATTGAATTGAATTGTAAACCATTGTGAAACAAAAACTTCAAACGCTATTGTTAGAGCTCAGGTATTTGTTGCCTGTAGATGGCAGCCTTACTGCTGAAGTGGTGAGCGGCGCTGTAGTGTGGCCAGAGGGATGTGATGGGGCTCTGCAGCAGACGGACCACAGAGTGCTGAATCCTTTATTTCCCTCTCCTCCGTCAACTCTCTCTCTCTCTCTCTCTCCCTCTCCCTCTCTCTTTCTTACTTCCTGCTGTGTCTTCAGTCTGTCCCTTTCTCTGCATTGCTTTGCATCCTTCTGGATCTCATTGCATTAACATTCAGGTTGGTTGGGTTACAGAGGGAAGGTGAGGGCGAGCGTCTGCTGCTATGCCCTTTTATGGAGAGAAATGCCACGCGATGTGAAGCAACGTCAAACAGTTGTTGAAGTCTGACAGACAGACTATTGACTGACTTTGTGGGGAATCTCAGTGGGCAAGAAAGGGAGAGAATGTTTACTTGATGAAGAGCAAAAGGACTGATGGCTAACATTAGATTGCCAGCCGGTCAGATACCGTACAGGCAACACAACCGTATGAAAAAAGTGACACTTTTCTCTACTCACATGAGAATATCCCTCAATTATTACGCTTTGATACACTGAGATCGAGTCTCATCCCTGTCATCCCACTCCGACAGCATAAACTGCCATCGGTTAAGATTTGACTGAAGACTGTTCATCTTGTGTGTTCTTTCTAATTACACAGGAGAAAACGAAGAAGTATGAAGAAGTCATGTCAGTTGTTTGGTAAAAGCCAGTCCAGTAGTATTACCTGTGCCTTTCTTGCAGATGTAGGGCAGGTTGTAGTTGCAGGGCACGTCGTTCCACTTGCCGTCCTCATGGGCAATGGTCACTACACAGTCCTCCCCGCCTGCAAAGAAGTTATCCGGCTGGCTCTCCCTCCAGTTCTCATACACCTGCGCGACGAAAAGAAACTCAGAAAACTCTCCAATCGGAGATGGAGGTTCTCACGTGACGGTACGGTATTGTTCAAAGCGGATCACAGTTGTTAGGAACACTGATTCATAATGAACAATCGAAGGATGCATCCTCAATGTATGCGGCTGATACTTGAAGACACAGCTGAGCCTGACCAGATCGTTGCTGTCGGTCCACTGGAAGTCGTCCTCCACTGTACGGTCATTCAGACCAATCCAGGCGTTGTCATGACCCAGACCTGGAAAGAAACACCACCACCATATTCTCATGAGACTTCATTACTTAGCTGCACTGGTGAGAACTCTGGTATCCATACACACACATAACGACATCTGCGTCTTTCCCACTGTCCCTTTGCCTGTTCTTTCCTCTCACGTCTCTTCATCATTCTATTTGTGGCTTCCTGCCTCTTCTCCCTTCCTCTTCCATGCTCTCCCCACACATCATAGAAATACCAACAATGACAGCAAGGTTTAAAAATACACACACACACACACACACACCATTGATGAACTCCTGCTCGATAGCGGAGGTGACACTACTGAGGTGGGCACTGTGCTCCCTGCAGTCTTTCTCTGCATCCTCCCAGGTGTGTCTGTGGGTGAAGTACCTGTGAAATAAACCAAAAATATCGATAGGATAACAGAGTAAAAAGCAAAAACAGTGATATTAAAATATATATGGCATAATATGCTGCAAGACAAGTTTAAATGGAACAGAGAACTGCTGTAAGTATGTCAAGGATAACCCAAGGGTATGGAAGAGGGTAATCCAGATGGACCGGGGCACCGGTGATTACAGTTAAATCTGTTGCACCTCCATTTCATTTTATGGCACATCCACTTTTTCCTCCTTCCTACCTGTAGCAGTGACCATGGAACTTCCTCCAGCCACGCTCACAACCTTCAATGTCTGTAAAGATGGATGGAAGGGAGAAAATGTGGGCGCACAGGAAATGAGAGAAGGCAGTGGCAAAAAAAAAATTGAATGAAGGGCAAGTAGGAGAGTAGTAAGTGCAAGAGCATGTAAAATAAAATAGGTTGTATAAGATGGGAAGAGAGAGGAAGCAGATGAGGCTCTTTGCATTTTTTTATACAGCATTCTATCTCATTGGACAAATAAGGACTCAAATATATGACTTTGGCATCCCGACAGGCTAAATACAGGAAGTGCAACTATGCAGGTTCTTTTTCAATTCACAGCATATGTGGCCCTCTCGCTGCACTATTAGTGTTCATTAATAACGCCACGGGTTGTCTAAAGGTTAGATATACATTAATCTTCGTTAGCGTTAGTGCACGGCACATACACACACAAGGAAGGATCAGGAGCTGGAGGTGGCTGAAGCCAGTGAGGTGAGGAATCTGTGTGTGTGTGTGTGTGTGTGTTATAAACTCTAGTGCTGCGTAAAGGCCGCATGGAGGCATTTACCGGTAAGCCAGTGTTGCCAGGGTGCGGTATATTAAAAAGGCATGTTGTCTGCTACCTTTACCGGAAAAACTATTCAGGCAATGTCACGTGACTCCCGTGTGAAAGGGGCTATACAGATACACTGTCTGATAGTAAGAGAGAGATGCAGCCTCAACAATTTCACCACAGAGGCTGCATAAACATCCACTGAATTTGTTGATGCTACACAATCCACGAACAATGGACAGAGAATGCTCTTGCTCTTCATTCATTTCTACGTGTGCAATATCCCCCCTCTGTCTGCCTCTCACCTTTCTCACACGTGTCTCCTCCATAGCTGGGCAGGCAAAGGCAGAGGAACGAGTCAATCTTGTCAATGCAAGTACCTCCATTGTCACATGGGTCGGACTGGCAGTCATCAACATCTGTGAGGAAAAGAGAAGCAGAAACAGCCGGGCTGCAGATCTCATTAGGGTTATGATCGAAAGGATCGTGTTATAGGCTTTTGCTGCACTGACACAACACCAGTTGGTCATTAGCCGTGGTTTAAACATGTATACATGTTGGCCACCCTGTCTCCTCTCAAGAAGTATATTATAATAACTCAAATTGGATGTGAGGACAATAGGGACACTCATTCTCTCACAGAGCAATTACGTCCTTCATTATGCGTCTGCAGAGCTTAAGGTTGATTTGACATATGTCCTTTCATCTTTTATTTTGGTCTCTCTTCGTCATACTTTCTCTATTTACAAGAGGTTGCAGTGAATGTCAAGCTCCGCTCCTCGGTGAAAAGAAAGGACGCAACAGATATTTTGTTAGTAATAAGAAGTTCTGTGTACAAAATGCGAGCTTGCATGAGGGAAGAATTACGACAGCCTGCAAGCTGTGTTGCTTTTCCTTTGAAGCATAAACGTATGGAAACAAATTGAGGGGACAAGTCATTAGGGAGGCCGGCCCTAAACCGGAGGACCTGAGCTCAAGCCCCCATGTCGGCAAGCGTCCGCCCTGCTGAAGTGTCCTTGAGCAAGACACTGATTCCCTACCGGCTCCAGGGAGGCTGTTCTGTTCTCTGACCTCTAATAGGGATCAATAAAGTATCACATTATCATTATAAATGGAGGCCATGTAATCTTCTTCCGCTAATGTTGTTATTTGGGAAAATAATAACTGGGGAAACTGATTGTGGTCACTAGACACAGTAAGGCGTCACTGCCAATGCTGAGAGAATCTCTAGATGTCTAAGGTGATAGATAATGCTTCTTAAAATCCCAACATTAGTCCATTTAGACAATCGGTGCAGAGGTTGGACGTCCTACAGACTGATGGGCACAGTGATACAACATTTCATTATTTTTAGTTTGTGGGTTTCTGAGAATGGCTACCCATGGATATGTAGTCACTCAGGATATTCTCAGACTCTTTTTATGAAAATAGATCATATAACAGTTATAATAATATAGTGACATGACATATAGTAATTGCAAACAGACAAAACTACTTTTTGGATATGACGCTGGAGACAGACAAAAATTATATTATTTAGCTCAACATCGCTATAATTTGTAAATGTGTCGAATATATTTTAGACTGGCATTTCAAAATGAAAGTAAGCGATTATGGACAGCCGGGACAATATCATCAGTCTACAGCTAATGAACTCATATGGACATGCGCGTGTCAACCCAAAAAAAATGCTGCGTGTACAAATATGAAATATATTTTTACGCGGTTTCTCAGGTAATCATGACCAGTATGATCTTGAATGACCCCTCATCCCTGACCTCTTGAAGCTCCAGCTCACCACTACCTCTCTTTCCCCATTAAAAAAAGCTCTTTGTTGTTCAATATAAAATGTCTGTGGGCGGCAGTAACTCGGGAGGTAGAGTTCCCGCCCAGCAACCGCAAGGTTGAAGGTTTGAGTCCAGCTCCTCCCGGGGGTTGTAGTGTCCTTGAGCAAGCCACCTAACCCCAAATTGCTCCCGTTGAGAAAATGGCGGTTGAGGTTGGCGCCTTGCATGGCTGCCTCTGCCAACAGTATGATGATATGTAAGTCGCTTTGGATAAAAACGTCTGCTAAATGCCGTAATGTCATGTAATGTAATGTAATGTCTGATCCTCTCATCCTTCTCATCCATTATGCAGAGGGGAAGCTTCTCCTGACAGAGATAATACTGCAAATCCATACAAAGCTTCCTCAGCCTACCCAAGCATCAGCTGCTGTCTGTCTGTCCATCCATCCGTCTATCTATAAGACCGAGCGGAGGTAAGTGAGAAAACTTTGGCAACCTGGAACGTAGAAGCTAGAAAGGTCTGACCTTCTGATAGAGAACTGGACCTGCACATTTAGAGTGTAGAATAACAAGCTGACTCTATTGAATGAATGCCGGGCTCCTCATGCACAGTGGGACTAGAATGACACAGAGGCAGGTAGCTGAGAGGAAACTACACACTCTATAGAAGTCTTCAGGTGGACACAGACGTAAGCACTGAAGTAAGTGTAGCGCACGAATGGGACTACGAACACAGATCATTATGGTATTTCTTTTACGCATAATGTGTTCACTCCCTGAATGCTCCACATGGAATGACTGCATAGTGAGCTGAACGTATGTTAAGGACCCCGGATTAGGACCTTAAGCTGTCCTGGCTACTGCCTAACAGAAAATAATAGGGACTTCAGAGAGAGAGAGAGAGAGAGAGAGAGGGAGGGGGGGGGGGTTAC